>JAVFBZ010181083.1:0-15356 GCA_032466195.1 Katharina tunicata
TTGAACGTTCATTTTTCATTTTTCGTTTCATGGACTGAAGAGACAAAAAATGAAAATTGAACTAGCAAGTGTTACACTGAGTCGTGCAACTCAGCGAACTCTACACATATACGCACTAATTTATGCAAAGCTGGAGCAAAAGGAGCAATTAAACTCATATCATCAGAAAAACTTAAATTATTACAAGGTACACCAACCACCAAAACGTGAAAGGCTAGCAGGGTTTATGTAACAAAGTGACAGTTGACATTTAACCAATGAAATTACATAGTTTTTTCATGTTTTTTTATTGGTAGCCTTGTAATCTTTGTATATGTTTAACGGATGACGGCGTAATATATTATTTGTACCAACTTTACTTCTTTGTTCGGAGTATTGTACGACCTATAGCAGATTGCTGGAATATTGATAATTATCTAACTAAGGGACGCTACTCTTGTTAGTCTGTTGTCCAAAACCGGCCCACTTTTGCTTTGTTTCCGGTATATTACGCTCGTATTTGATAGAGAGGATAACTCAGTGTGTTCAACAGCTAAAATAACAAATCATGTGTCAGTCACATGCCACAAAGTTAATTTATAGGTATAAATGTAATTGATCACAAAGGAAGAAACTGCATCGAAGCTAAATATAGGTCGGGCACCTTAGACCGGCAAGTCATTTAATATAAACAAATTGCTAATTACTCGGTTCATTTAAACTCTCTAATGAGTTAACAATCAATCGATCAATCAATTAATCAATCATTTTTTGGACGGGGGCTACGCAAATGACGTCTGCCCCTGAATTTAACTGGTACAAAAGCAGGCTTTATTTCAGAAGTGGGCTGTCACCAACACAGTAAAGGGCTCGTGTTACCTTACCACTTTCTTACACTGTTCAAGTAAAATGTATTCAATTTTCATAATTGAATTGAAATTTTTACACAAGAAGAAAAAAGGACAATGGAAGATAAACATATTTGAGAACATGCATGACAACTGGCGGGAGTAAAACCCGCGAGGGCTTGTTTTATAGCTAATACAGATAAATATGTAATACATACAATTGCTATAAATATAATCTGGTGGCTGTTTCCTATTTATTGGGATATTAATAAACGACCCACAATATCATTGAAATACAGATGTGATTCATTATAAGACATATATTAAGACGATAATTCTTTAGACGTGATTCAAACAACGATATTGATCTGATGGATTTCAATTGTAAAGGAAGATTGTTCCATTCCCGAGGACCAAAAGAATGGGGAGAATAAGACGAAAAGTTTGATCGAAAAGTTATATCTAAGTTATGCAGCAAAAGAGCATAATCTTTGTACACAAGCGCGAAAGCCTGATAAATTAGTGGCCTGGTATTCTCATTGAACGGATTTCCTGTTTCCGTTTGGCTGTGTTTGCTTTATCTACATTGGTGAATCGAAAAAGCTTCACAGCTAACTCCATGATTTCAGCTGCTTGACTTGGAGCGGGCGGTTCAGTGGAAGTCTCCTGTGCCCTATGAGCTAAGGGCGGGCGGTTCAGTGGAAGTCTCCTGTGCCCTATGAGCTAAGGGTGGGCGGTCCAGTGGAAGTCTCCTGTGCCCTATGAGCTAAGGGCGGGCGGTTCAGTAGAAGTCTCATGTGCCCTATGAGCTAAGGGCGGGCGGTTCAGTGGAAGTCTCCTGTGCCCTATGAGCTAAGAGCCATCAAGAAGCCGACAAGTTGTGGGTCTAGTTTTCGTTCTGTAAATTTATTGTAGTGTCTAGTTTTGCCAGCGTCGTTTCGTTTGCCAATTGGGCTGTCATATGAGTGAAATAAGAAACCTCTGGACAGGCTGCATGAATCAAGTTAAACTTTGAACTTAAGTCCAAAATAAGAGTTGTTCAACAAGTTTTGAAGTATGTTTATAAATTAAAACAGTTATGCCGAAATAAAAAAAAAATCGAACTAATACAAGGCTTTTACGAGTCAAGAGAAATCCTGCCATAATTCGAATTCAATGTAAATAGGGCCTGCCATTTTTCATCACGTGTATCAACAAAACCTTTGATTCGACAACAGTGAAGGACATTATATGGGAAGAGTCAGTATTTTGAATCTTGTATAGAAAGAGGGCCAATAACCGTTTACTTGGAGCATGGAAGTAAGCTATACTGGAGCTACCTTTAGTTTCGTTTTTGGGGATAACATTCTCTGATACTGAACATATTCTAGTTCAGAACATTTTGCAGGCTGAGACCGTTGCAGGAATCCAACCCACGACCCTCAGAGTCAGGCACCGAATCGCCAGCAGTAAATGCTGACCACCTAGACCACTCACTTTCTAAATGACACCCCAAAAAATATATAAAAAAAAATAAAAAATTCAAGGAGTCACCTTGGTATCTCAAAGCATGGCCAATATTTAACTTACCAGCAATTTACAAATCTGGGTACAATATCTTAATACTTTTTTTATGGCAACAGTGACATTGACATTGACCTTTGACCTCGGTGACTTACATATTTTGGTGTTAATAATTGTATAAAGTCTAATCAAAATCGGCTGGAAATTGGAGGCTGCTCATTAAAGGCAAGAAAAGCTTCGGACATAAAGATGGACAGACACGGATCATACCATAATGCATTCCGTTCTGGGCGTACAAAAACAGATTTTACAAAACTAAATCAAAATTTTTGCTATATTTGAAATTTGTTTTATTTCATCTAAAAGATCCAACAGACGTTACAGCTTTCATTTTGATTTCTATATTTAAGACATACATGTTGAAGAAGTTAACATTAATATACCAGAATATCTACTATATCTGTTCTTTTTTCTTTTCTTTAAGAGGCAGAAAGAAGTCGAGACACTAAGAATATAACATAGGAGATTCAGTTGAGATTTTGAATCATTGCTTAACAGCGAACGGTCTTAGCATCTTCGCCGAAACATTTTGCCAAAAAAATATACCAGAAGTTGAATATCCATAATATCGTATGTTATTCTATATCTGTTCTTACAAAAAAAGTCGGATATTTTCTGTTACCTTGTAATGACACTCTAGGCATCATTCACAAATCTTCTGCAACTCTTCAAGTCTAAGGTATTAATATGCCATTTGGCTTCTCCCAGCAAAACTGGGTCAGGAACTATGCTCTAAATTTTCACGTTTTTATGGATTTGCCAAACCTGTGATCATAGAAATCTTTGTGTCTTACTTCCACATTTGTTTCAAAATTATAATGCATCGTGTTTCAGCTTTAGGGCTAAAATATGGAATCCCGAAGAAAAAAAAAAACAGAGACAAAATCGCTAAGTGATACACACAAGTTTATTTTTGGGCATCTCCGTGGTATCACTGAAGCTGCGCAATGTGTGTTACAAATGATGTATTGGATCCAACAAGCTTGCTTGATATCTAATGTCATGGTAAATAAACTTGGTAAGGGATATTTACTTCTTTACCGCATGGAGCGAGAAACAATTACTCGTACACTTAACAGATGCTTCCATGGGAGTGGCTTGTCACAAATTAATGTATTTAAAATTCAACGCCAACATCTGTTGTGAGTCACTATAGCTTTTTGGCATTTCTTCATAGGTCTGCTCCAACCAACCAATCATCACCTCTGTAACATCAACCAACCGATCAACATGTCTGTAACATCAATCAACCAATCACTATCTCTGTAACATCAATCAACTAATCACCATCTCTGTAACATCAATCAACCAGTCAACATCTCTGTAACATCAATCAACCAGTCACTATCTCCATAACATCAACCAACCAGCCATTATCTCTGTAACATCAATCAAACAATCAACATCTCTGTAACATCAATCAACCAGTCACTATCTCTGTAACATCAACCAAACAGCCACTATCTCTGTAACATCAATCAACACCTCTGTAACATCAATCAATCTGAAACATTACAAAATAAAATTGATAATAATTACTTTGACATGCGATTTGGCGGGTGGTTGTGTGGGAGCCTCCTATGCCCGGTTTCTCTCTGAGCTATTAGGGGCACAGGATGCAGATTTGTTTGTGATGCCTGTTTTGTTATTGTTTTGTTCTTCACTGATTGGGCCGGCATGCCGTCATATAAAGGAAATAACCTTGAGTACTGTATAAAACCACAAACAAAGAAACACTTGTGAATTACCAGCTAAATAGGTGTATTCTACAAGTAGACAGCGATTCTGACACGGCCAAAAAAAGTCCCTTAAAGTACTTAGCTCTGTTGTGACACCATTAAACATGAGAATTCAAATATTCAGGATATGTCTATAAGAACTAATTTTAAACATTTAATGATTTACGAAAGACAGGGAGATTACATGTAAATTTTTCATCTTTTGAAGTTTTTTTTTTAAAAGAAATTGGCCCTTATTAGAAATTACAAAAATAAGAATTTTTGCTCAAATTTCTTCATACCTCACAAGTGTTTCTTCCTTCAACTTTATGTTGTTTCAGAATATATGTCATCACATTTTTTCCAGGGCAGGGATACCGAGTACATGAAGTCCATTTCTGAGGGTTTGTCTCACGCACATAAACAACCACAACCTGGCCTGAAGAGAGAAAATAATGATTGATTGATTGGTGTTTTAGGATGTACTTAAGGTTAATTCACTTATATGACGACATGGCAGCCCAATGGGTAACGGTAACCGCCTTAATCGACCCCAGCAACATAGATTTGATTTGTTTGTTTGATTGGTGTTTAACGTCGTACTTAAAGGTATTTCATTTATATGACGACAGTACATCGAAGGACGATCTGCAGTCAGACGTGCTAACCACAAAATTACAAATATTTTAAACAAAAAAACCTTAAAACTTGATTGCATTCTACCCCTGGGATGTATTTTTGTTTGTTTGATTAGGGTTTTATGCCGTACTCAAGGTTGTTGCACTTATATTACAGCCCAATCGTTGAAGGAAACCACCGTTAACGCAGTGACAATATGCAAGACAAGACAAAACATTTACAAAACAGGAAACTATAACAAATTAGCCTCATGTGCCCCTTAGCTCAGAGAGAACCAGGCCCAACCACCGGCCCCTGGTATGTTCCTTAGTCTGATTGTCATTTAAGGTCACTTCACTTACATGTATATCAAAAGATTAACATGTCATCTCAACGGGTGATACAAACCACCCATGGGCATCAGAAATAATGAACCAATAATGATATAAAGCACAGAACACAAATAAAACACAGGAGCTTCCTATTTACGAGTGCTATCACACTTCTAACACCTCAACATATTGTCAGGAGAGTAATTATCACACCCCTTAATTTGACGATAGCACTGATTTTGAGGTATAAGCCGCCATACTGGAAGTAGGATGACACCTCGGGTGAGCTATACCCTAAATGCCAAAATGACAAATTCGACCCCCTTTACAACTTCTAAAACTTCATTTTAAGCAAAGGGCAAGAAGTGTAGTCATGCAATTTTAAAATGTTTATGAAGTTCAGACTTTAAAGTACCAGAAAATGTAAGTTTTAGTTCAAAATTCACACTTAAACATTTGTACCCTTAGAGGTCGAATTTGTTGAGGATTTAGGGTATTCACTCTCCTGCACATTTTCAAAAAACGGCCTGAGGCACCTAAACAAATCATTATTCCTATTGCCTCTTTAAATAGATCAGACACGACAAGTGTACAGCACGCTCCTGTCAACTTGGAACCCAGGGTGCCGGTCTTACGAAGCGAATGAAGCTTCATTAGTCTTAGACTTAGAATAAGACTTTCATGAAGACGCAATACCTACCCTAAATCACCTCAAATTTCGACCATGAAGTTAATACTGGAAGCTATTTTAAGGACTTTAAAATAATGTCTGGGAGTCAAACAACATTTTTCCAGTTAAAGAAGAATCTGGATTTTACAATAAACTTAAATTTGTTTGTTTACATGCTATAATGCTTCCACAACTTGCAAAAAGGTGAGCATTATGCATGGTCGAAATTGTAGGTGATTTACAGTACACCCTTCTCCCTTCTTGGGCATCATCTTGGTCATTACGTTAGACGTAAGCTGCACACGCTTTAAAAGACATGGCCCTGGGGTGTTTTTCGTTCTTATTTATACTGAGGAGTCCTTACCTGAGCTACGTCCCTGGGCTGCCCTTTCACAGGTAGATTGTACAGAGCCACATTATTGAGGTGTCTGAAAAAGTAAACGCAGGTGTGTTTGTTATTTAACGTTTTACATCATCCTTCAGATAATGTCACTCGTAATCAGCCCAATGGGTGAAGGAAACCACCCTGAACGACACTGGCACAGGAGGCTCTCATTCAACAACACGAAACGCAACACAACAACGCGAAACGAAGAAAACATAACAACGTCACCCTTTAATAAAGTGGTGTTAACTCCAAAACCTCTGCTTTCATAAAACAATGGTTTTGAGATAGGAAAATCTGGGAAATGAGAAAAATGTGAAATATTTAGGCCACATAAGGCCATACTTTGGAATAGTATGCCTGGGTAACCAACAAACTATTACATGAATTCTGAACAAAAAAACAATAAAAAATAAAAAATATATGTGGTCTGACAAGTTCACCATACATCTATCTTTTTGATTTATTGATTGATTGGGGTTTTATGCTGATTCTAAGCCTTTTTCATGTTCAATCATGTGATGGCGTATATCTCTATAAGAGATATTTTTAAGTAGACAAAGCCAAACTGGAGCTTTGCCAGGATTGATACAAAAGTGATTGTGTGTACACTGATAAAGTGGCTCTTACTGAGCGCATACTTCTGTAGATGGCTGAGGGTTTGGGGTTTTACACCATACTTAAGGTTTATGCACTTATACGACACTACAGTCATTATAGCTGTGCCCAAGGGTATTTCCCTAATATGACAGGGGTCTATTCAAACAGTAGACAGGGACTCTGACAACAAAGAGCTAAGGGGCATAAGATGCCGATTTGTTGTAGTGTCCTCTTTTATTAATGTTATGTAAATGTTTTATCCTCTCTTGCATCATCATGCTGCAAGCATTGCTACAGTGGTTTCCTGCACCGATTGGGCGGGCATGCCACCATATAAGTGAAATAACTGTGAGTACGGCGTCAAAGTCCAATCAAACAAACAAGTCAATCTCTGTATGTGCTGTCACATGGCAGTTTTGTTAGCGTCAAAGGTGTCATTCTCCCAGCTAGCAACGCCATTATGGAAAAAAAACTAACTTTTTTAGACCAATTTTGGTGGCTCAAAAGAACAGACCACCCAAAATCATCAATAAATACGACCTCTTTACCACTTAACAAATCACATTTTATGCAAGGCTAGGAAGTGTAGAAACAAAATCTTGAAACTTTTAGGAAGTTCAGGCTTGAAACTACTGGAACATATAAGCTCTAGTTCTCACCTTTATAAATTCGATAAAAATGACTGAAAACTTGTGACCTTTAACGTCAAATTTGTTGAGGATTTAGGGTAATTCTTTTCCTAATCATTTATGCTCACTCATAGATCAATCAGGCCCTTTACAGCATCTAAAGCACTAAACTAAAGTGTTATTATTTTATTATTATTGAAAATCCATCTCAGTCGTCATGTTTTTGTAAAGCGTTATTATTTTACCCTAGATTTTTTAGTTGAAACAAATAAATAGTTACTTACACGAGTCTAAACAGATAATGCACCATTACACACGGCTCTAGCTGTTGTGTCGCTTCATGGATTGCTGTATCCAACCTGATAAAAACATACCAAAAATTCTCACAAAGTTTTCTAAACTCAACTGAAAATATTCCTTTTAAAAGTCTTTTAAAAGTGAAAAAAAATTTAATTTTATTATACTCTGACCATTTTCTTTGCGTTTCGTCCTGCTGGGGATAAGCAGAAGACTGATTGGACCTCGGAAGTCTTGTTTTTTCGTTCTCTTCCACAGATCAAGTGGATAAAACAACAACAACTACCAAACAAATTCCAATCATGTTAAATCAAACACTATACATCATCCTTCATTTTGTTCAACATATACCACATGAAAGCATGCCCAGTTCTGATGTATGCAGTCTTCTTTTATTTGTCCATTTCCATAAACGACAAGAGCAGATCAAATTTAGTTGCTGGACATGCTTGAGTACCGGTAGTTCTTTGCCCTTTCAGTGGCAACAGGCTATTTTTACCCCGTGGTCTAGATCTTTCTCACTCTCTTGTTGGCGCTTTTGTTGTTGTTGTTGTTGTTGATGTAACTCTAACTAAATGGACTATTTCTTTGTCAATAATGTTAGGATTGTTCTGAAAATTGGGCAATATATACCTGATAGTACTAAGCAAGTCATAACGGAGCCAGCATTTTAAATTTTACCATGGTTTTCTGATAAAGCAAGTTTATAAATGCACACAGCACAAAATGTCAAGGCTTGGAGGCATATTTTAATAATACATGCTTCAAAGCCTGTAGCCACATGATTCGTATTTGCTGCAGGCCACGGGGTATGTCTCGCAGTGCGGACTTGTTTTCTTCAGTTCATTTCACTTTGATTACTGTTGTTTTCTATGGCTTCATATAACTTTCATTCTGATAGAAGCAAAACAATTTGAATTGTAGGTCAAAAATGTCAACAAAATAAATTGTTATAAAATATCTCCTACAGATAAATGAATTATGTGTATCTTTGGTTACTTGACTTTTCTTTTTGAGGGTGGTTTGGTGAGAGCCTCCTGGGCCCTGGTACCCTCTGGGCTAAGGGGCACAGGATGACAATTTGTTGTGGTGTCATGTTTTGTAAATATTATGTAAACGTTTGTCCTCTCTTGCATGTTGCCAGCAATGTTTAAGTTGGTTTCTTTCAGCGATTGGGCTTGCCCACCGTCATATAAGTGAAATAACCTTGAGTCAGCGTAAAACCCCCCATCAAACAATCAAATAATTTTTCTCATTAAGTAAAACAATTTTACTTACCCAAATAGATGGTAGATCACTCTTTGAGCGTCTGGTTCTGAAAGACTATCTGGGTCAAATTCATTCTCCCATGTCACCCCACAGTTTTCTTCTAAACTATAAGTTTCACCGATGATGGCATAATAAAAACGAAATATATTATCTATACTAAGATGACTTCCTTGTTCGGAGTTTCTGTTATTCTATATAATAACTTAACAAAAAACATGGCTAAGATGGATTTTTAACTTCTGGGTATATTGATAAGCAACATTTCGGCCTAGATCATAAGATTGTTTTCTGAAAACATGCAAGACAGGACAAAAAAATTTCATAACATTAACAAAACAGGGCACACCCCAACAAATCCTCATTCTCTGCCCCTTAGCCTGTTAGCTCAGAGAGCACTAGGGCACAGGAGGCTACCACCCAACCACCCGCCAAATGATTATGTACAAAATTCTCAAAGTTTCTCTTATTTTTCTACACAAAGCCAAACATATGTTCAAAGATATACACATGTTATTTTAAGTACAAGAAAATATTTGTGAGAAAACAGACCTACACAGTCGAGCGTGGGCGTATTGCAGAAAAACTCCGGAGTCTGATTTGAAGTTAAGGACACGATCCCAGCTAAATGTATAGCTCTTCTGTCTCCGTTCTTTTAACGCTTGCACAGTGATTGCGGAGACGCCTAAAGTATCAGCAACTGCAGCTGGATCATCAACTGGCTTGCTCGCTGTGAGAAACAAGACATTTTAAAACATATTAATGAACAATTGTGTCAACATTATGTTTCTACCTGGACTAACGCATAAAATTAAGACAAAATCTAACAAAAGACAAATTCAGATCTACCACTTCATCTTCTTCCAGGTCCCAATTTGGCAGTGGTTTCCACTTGCTCTTTTTGTGGTGAAGACTGTATAATTTATCTTGTTTAAGCGGCAGTTAAAAGCTGGGTACATAACAAAAACATGACGACTAAGATGGATTTTCAAGATGGATATGCCTTTTTAACGAAGCCATAACGTCAGTTTCTAAACAAATTAATAACGTTGTTCTGTTACCATTTAGGTATAGTCTGTTGAGAATTGTAATCATTCCTTGAAAACAGTCTTAGCATCCAGGCCGACACATTGACTATCAGAAGTTTAAAATCCATCTTAGTCGTCATGCTTTTGTTAGTATAATTTATGATTGGATCAGCCATTGTTATAATATGTTTTATTATTATAGGATCAAAATAAGTTTGCAGGATGGTTGTAAGAGTTTTCTGTGCCTTGGTGCTATCTGAGCTAAGGGGCATCAGAAGGCCGTCTTGTTGCAACGTCCTGTCTTTGTCCCGTGGTGTCCTTATCAGTTGCCAGTACTGTTGAGGGAGGCTTCCTTCAGCCATATCTGGCTAGCATGCTGTCATATGAGTGGAATAACCATAAGTATGGTCTAAAACCTCAATCAATCAAACACTCATTCATATAAGTTTAAGTGGTTTTTTTTATTCATTTTCATATTTATTTATTATAAATCTATTTGATATTAAGCCAACAACCAAAATTCACAATTACAGATCATTGGCATAGCTACATTGTTGGGAGACGTGAAAATACACGTGACTTTCTGGTGGCACAACCCTCATAGGATTGAAACGGCTTCTTTAGAGGTACATATAACGGAAATCTGTGAACCAGTAGCATGTATAAAGTGGGATATCTAATTATTTAACACCGTACTCAAAGGTATTTCACTCATCTGACAACACTGCGCTGTCCACGCATGATGGAAAACCAGTAAGAAAGCTCTAAAAAAACTGCGATCTTGGCAGCCATTGGAAAACTATTCTTATATCCACACGTTTGAGAGGGTTTGTTTGTTTGATTGGTGTTTAACGTCGTACTTAAAAGGTATTTCATTTATATGACGACGGATTCTCCACTTCTTAATCTACTGTACTCAATACGGCGGAAAACCGGGAGAAAACCTCGTAAAAAACGCACCCGCGATTGCCGAAGTCACCTCGCGTGACTCCCTCATATACCTCATTTTGAGAGGGTGATTGGAACGTACAACGGTACAACGGAGGGCACCCAACAGTCTACTGCAAGGTTAATAATGACTAATGAAAATCTAAACCTGTAAATATCTGTTTGCTAACATCACTCACTCTCTTTGTTCGACATAGTTTCTGCCATCCTGGTTTTAGCTTCGTCTAAAATATCCTTGAGAAAGACTACATTTCCCTGCCGGGTGCTCATCCCATCAACCCGTCCAAACGGAACGCGCAATGTATCTCTCACTCTGAAATGACGAGGGTATCAATTATTGGTCTTATTAAGAGAGTTAGGAACAGATTCTTTGTTCCAAACAAACTGCACCAGAATGAGGCAAATGTTTGTTTTTCTTATCTTCAATAAAAACAAAAATTTATTTTGTGTTGTTTAGAAACTGACCATCAACAGTATTATCGTTTTTTAGAGGTATTTTACTCTCTAAGATAGAACAGATTGGTTTGTTCATTTGACTGGGGTTTTACATTATACTCAGGGGTATTTCACTTATATGCCAGTATAATTGGTGAAGGAAGTCATTGTAAACGACACAGAAAACAAATAAGACAGGACATAACATTTACATAACATTAACAAAACAGACACCACACAACAAATATGCATCCTGTGCCCCTCAGAGAGCTCCAGGGCACAGTAGGCACCCAACCACTCGGGCAATGTCTCAGAACAAGGACAAGGTTCAAATGAGGACTTCACAGAGACTTCAGGAGTGGACTACTAGACTTGTGCACTTCTAACACTCATTAACCCAATTTCAATTTGATACAGTACCTCGGTAACCAAGGAACCATCATTTTCTCCAAAATGGCCGCCATTTGTCTGAAATGCATCACTTGACCAGAGTCAACCTGAAAAATAAACAGACCCAGTGAAAAGTTGTTTGATTGGTGTAAGACATCCTACTCAAGGGTATGTCACTTTGGCTTTTAATTGAAGAGAAAATGGAGAAAACTGTAATAGCGATCAGGAATAAAGATGGAATAGCAGCAGAAGATCAGGCCGGATCTTCCTGTGCTCTGGTACTCTGTGAGCTAAGGGGCATCAGGAAGCCCATTTGTCCTGGTGTTCCTTTTTGTGTGCTTTTATGGTCCTGTTTTGTCAATACAGTTATGTGAGTGAAATAACCTTAAGTTTGTTTCAAATCATATAAGAAACAAATTTTAAAACCTGGATCCAGCCCTCTGAATTGTGTAAGACTTTAATAGTTTCGTCATGGAGAAGTTTGAAGCGGAATCTTTAGCGGAATCAATTTCCAGAATATTGCTTAAATAGCGTTGAACGCCGTGCTCAAGGGTATATCACTTATATGGTTGCGGTGTTTTACAACATTACAAAGGGACAGTAAAACAAACAAAACAATATGTAATCACTAGTGTTAGCTCTGTTGGAAAGATAACAATTTTGCACATCCTAAATCCTCAACAAATTTGACCTTAAGGGCACAAGTTTTAAGTAATTTATTGAATTTATCAATGTGAATTTGGTAGCTACAAGTCTGAACTTTATACAAATTTCAAGATGGTTTATTTTCCACTTCTTGACTTGCATAACATGTAGTTTGTTAAGTGGTAAAGGGGTCAAATTTGTTGACTTAGATTTAGTATTTAAGGATATTTATTACAACAGTTGGGTGGCTATACTAGAGCTTGCTGACTATCAGAATTACTTACTACATAATGAATCTTGTCAAATTGATACCGTTCATATCTGTCTAAAATGGCAGCTATATCCCTGCACAAAACGAACAAAGAAATGCAAATATTGAACAACAAGTAACAAGAATTTATAAGCATAAGGCTGTATAGTTTTTTAAAGTAAGAATTTAAACAATTATCTGCACATGTTACAGGACCCAACAAGTAACTCAGTTTCAAAGGGGTGAGACATTTTCACAAAGAAGGCTATTTCTGAAGCCATTTGGCCCTAACAGCACCATAAGCGAATGATACGGAAAATATTCTGACAAAGGTCAAAGTTTAAAACACACAAAAATGGCTCATTTCTGAATTTAAACCTACAATATTTGGAAATATCACCTTCATAATTCCTAGTCGCCCAACAAAAACAAAACAACTTTAAAACAAAAACATGACGACTAAGATGAATTTTCAACTTCTGGGTATAATATTTATAAGCTTTTTTTATTTATTTTTTTTATTGAAAGCTTATCAGTATACCCAGAAGTTGAAAATTCATCTTAGTCGTCATGTTTTTGTTATGTACCCAGCTTCTAAATGCTGCTTAAACAAGAACTTTAAAACATAAACATAACCATTCATGCTCAGCCTATTACAGGAATGTTTCATGTTGTAACCTCTGTTTCTGAGTACAGACTTGAGTTACCCCAGCTGGGCATAGAATCTCACTTTGAGTTAACTCAATAACTGTCATAGCCTTGACTCACATAGAACCATACCTTGTTAAGTACAGTGTGGCGCCGTCACTTTTTAACACTTTAGCTCTCGTGGAATGACCTAAATGTTTTCCAGTTTCGATATAGCCAACACCTGTATCACTAAAACAACAACAACAACAACAACAAACAAGAGTCAAGTGATAAACTATAATAGGCATTTAGAAATTATTTAATGATTAAATATTTTTGGACTCATTTTGTTTGTTTTATCCACAAGCAAGCACAAAAATAACAAATCTTTTGTATAAAGTCTACACTCAGTCTAATCTTAATCGGCTTGTTGCACCTAAATGTAGGTTATGATCACTGAGTTGCCCTGATTTTCTTAAGAAATCCTGTAAAAAACGTACGGAATATTTTTTTTGGTTTGATTGGGTTTTTCATCGCACTTAAGGTTATTTCCCTCATATGACAGTGCGCCAGGCCAAAAGTGGAAGGAAACCACAACAGAATGGCTTCCTGAAGCCCCTCAGTTCTCAGAGCACCAGGGGACAGGAGGCTCCCATCAAACTACCTGCTAAAGGAATGATCACTTATCCCTGAAGGTGTCTGGGAACTTAACTTTTTGATCCTGCTAAGTGCCCTGAAAGGCATTCAACAGACAAGTGGGGACTATTTTAATTTTATTCAAAAATGATTTAAATTAAGGTCAACTATAGGCCATAGTTTAAGTGGATAGTACACGCAATGTGGTTTTTAAGATGAAGCTAACTAACAGCCTACCTGTCAAATTCAAGAAGTTTTTCTTTCTGCCAGTTTTCCAGTATTTTCTGAGTTAACTGTAGATACATAGATTCACCGTGATATTCATCAAACTGCACTCCCAGCCTCTGAATAGAAATACTCATGAATAAAACAACATGTTAAATAACATTAAGAATTTCATGGAAATTAAATACATAAAACTTTTCTACTGGAACATATACAACTTCGCCTATTGTGTGTGTGTGTGTGTGTGCCAAGTATTACTACATTTCTAAGTCCATCGCAAGCGTTACAAAACAAATAAATCTTTTATAATTTCCAAAATAATGAATCTAAAGTTCTGTTTGCTAAGGGGTAGAACATGCCCCATGGAGTTTTATTCCCGCCAGATTGAAAAGAATCTGATACTTTTTTTAAGTTATTTGACTTTTATAATGTTCAGTTCTTATATATTCTTTACATGTTCTTCTTGTACTTAAATATTTCTTTTCAGATGAATAAAATAAAAAAAATAAAAAAAAATAAAAAATAATACATAGATAATATCAGGCAAAGAACATGCCATATTTGTATTTTCAAATGTTTATTTCTAATATCCTTACTGTCATATTTCTGTTTATATATACTTTGCTGCTTCTTGTTTATTTACACCTGATGATGTTTTGATCGATTAACAGAAAGGATGAGTCAATCATGAATTCATTACCTTTTTCAGAGCTGTTATTCTGCTTTAAACACATAATATTAGACCAACAATGTCAATAGCATATATATTTATGTTGAATTCTAACACTAAGTCCATGATTTGCAAAATAGCTACCTTCAGTCAGGAAATAATAACAAGTTTAATATCAAGTTTCATTGCCCGATGGGCATGATTGGTTGATTGATTGATTGATTGGTGTTTAAAGCCGTTCTCAAGGGTATTTATATGACGGGGGTGTATTCCAACAGTAGACCGCGACTCTTAACACAACCATACAATGTGTAGTCACTTTAGTGTTTTTGCTGTTGGAAAGATAATGTTCCTTGCATACCGGGTATATGTAAAGCCAGGCCTGTGCTGTAAGGTTTTCTCGGGTAACCTAAAAATCGGTCCTCTAAAATTGTTCTGCATAACCTAAAAATCTTCTTTTTGCATCTTTTATGAGTGTTTGGAGAGGAAATGAAACGCTGAGTAATAAAAAAAAAATACTTCACAAAAGAATGTGATATACAGCATACATGTGGAGATTCCTGCTTTGATAATTCATAGAAAATGCCAGGAAAC
>JAVFBZ010181094.1:3014-15355 GCA_032466195.1 Katharina tunicata
GATTGGAAAACTGTTCCTTTGTACCAGTGTGTTTGGTTGAAAACAGTATTTTAGTTAGCTAAAAAACTCTGCCTTGTTATCTTTAAAAATCCCCACACTGTTCTTTCGCTGCAGACATTGGGGCAGTTTTTAGGATCTCTCTTAAACACTTTCAGCGGACGATATTGCTTTTTATTTACCATTATTTCGAGCGTCTTTTCTGAGAAGCATGTTGAGACGTTTACTCTGACATAGCCTTTTTTCGCGACAAACATTTCGTCAAGAATTGTGTAAACCTAGGCTTAGTTTGATTGCATGGAAAAGGATAATAAAGAGGTTAACTGAGTTTTCCACGTAAGGCGAAACATGCATAAATTTAGGTTACCTTTGTCCGCGGGGTTTAATTGTTACACTTTTTACCCATTTACGACAAAAACTATCCGTATATCTGCAATAAGACAAACCCTTGTTCAAAACAAGGATATAAAAATCATAAATCGTATTTCTGAACCATAAATGTACTCTTTCAAAGGGAACAAATATATGGCCAAATTATAAACCCTACCAAGTTGTCAACAAACCTGCTGCTTCAATAGGAATTCTCCTTTCTACTGAAAGTCACATAACTTGTTGGTGAAATGACTGAGTGAAATGTATGTTGGACTTATTATGCCATGTTTATTTATATATTTGTTGCAGATACAAAATACCGACATTGCTAAGTACTAATTTAATTGAATCAAACCAGTATAAATAAACAAAATAAAGTTACAAACAACTGAAGCACGACATTTTAAAAAGTATATAAACATTTATAAAAACATAAATAAAAGTCCATCGTACACTTACTAACAGTATCAAAAAAATATGAGCTTCAATTGGAAGACGAAGAATCCTACAAAAATGCAGTAGCATTGTTGAGTACAACTTGGTATGTTCTATAATTTGATTATGGCGATGTTTTGTCTTTCTTCACGTTTGGAATAAAGAATAAAAAACAAAGCGAGAAGAGTACACTCACAAATCAGCGGCTATTTACTATACAAACCATTTTGATTGAGTTGCTGATATATGCCAGGAGAGACTATTTTTCACTATCCCATCAAATCAAAACGTTCTGTTATCCGTTTCTAGTACAAATACTAATTCGCTCCCAAAATAATTGCTCTACAGACAGCCATTACATGACATCGGACTTGCATTCAACGAAAACGGCCTGAAAGGCTCTTATCACATGACTTTATAAGATACGATAGATTGGCGAAACTGGTCCCTTCACCAGTGCCATGTTGAAAACAAACAGTGGCGCCTCATTGTACTTGGTGCTGATTTGCCGTCAGCGATGTAGATCAATACTTGCGAATGTTATATATTTTTATGTGATTTATATTTGTATAACTTCTCTTACCGAATTCAAGTCAAACAAAATAGATGTGCAAATTGAGGACAGTCCTGGTTGTGGGAGCTAATTGGAGTGGTTAGAAAAAAACACGAATATTGTTTGTCGAATTCCAGTCCCCTAAACATCATGTTATTTCCAGTATGGTATCGTCTTGGTCTCCGTTTCGACTTGTACAAATAAATGGATAGAGCGAGTCCTTATTGGTTACAGTTATTGGTGACAACATCATAAGACTTATTGAATAAAACCAGAAGAGATTGGAATAAAACTAGTTCGAATAAGACATTGTAGCTTAACAAGAATGTATTGAAAATAACTACCCAAATAATCTGTATTCTTCAACTTTAGCTGATGTATTCATCGCATGGCCCGTAACTCTTGACGGTCTCAATACAGCCTTCAGATTCCAACCCCATAACTCTCACAGATTGGCTTTACGGGGAATAACCGTTAATAATGCAGCTGGCCTACTGACCTTTATTTCTCTTGTTTATATTTGGATTGGTGTTATAGCCAGGTTTTATGGCTGTTCTTATTTCCAGAGCAAACAGTAATAAGGTCGAGATCAATCAGAAGTTTATTGGAATCGGAATATCTTATTTATAATAACTCACATAGTGATACTGGGAAGTACCGCAAGTCATAAATTAGTTTGGTTGTTTGGTTAAAGAAATACAATGTGTTCAAACTGCTTCACCTTAGAGTAATGGATTTGGTTCTGAACAGTTTGTATTCCTAGTGGGAATAATGGGTGACTCATAGGTAGTTGATGAACAGTTGATTGGTGAATGGGTTGGTGGTTGGTCTTTTTACACCGAGGCGTTTGTACTAAAGGGTCATCTGTTTTAATTAATCATGAGTCCTCGTTCATATGGATTTGCACACAACCTGTCAAGACCAAATAAATTTCCTGCTCAGATATTAATGTGGTTGACTTTGTACATGTATTTATTATTTGTGTAATACGATTGTTTATTGAGAGTTTAATTAATCTGACTCTGTCGCTCAAAATACCCAGTTTGCATATTGCAATCGCTAAAGAACAAAAAACATGTATTTTATAAATAAATAAACGTTTACGTAATGTTTAATATCGTGCTCAATTGTATGCAGCCCCCCCAAACAAAACAAAACAAAACAAAAACTTCTCTTATGATTCCTAGGGTACACAGCGGGGCTTTATTCCGGGCGGATTACGATGAAGGACTCACTTACCATCGGACGAAGCCTGGTTGATGTAGTCTAGGGTTTAGTTTACAACCCTCAGTTGGCCAGTTGCAAGAATAAAATATATCTCAACGAAAGACAATTCGGGTTTAATTCAATCTGAATATTTTCACAGTTGTTTTGGGGAATCGCCAGATCGATTATGACTTTAATATATACCATTGGACTGGACGTTCATCGCCACGATAGTTACCTAACCCAATGAATCTCTAAGTCTGTAATGTTTTGATGGGTCATTAGATACCAATTCCAGAATGACGTTTTGCTGCTTGACTTCTGAAAAGCCTTTCTATGTTAAAGCTATAACTAACTAGCCAGAGACCCGAGTTGAAATCCCGATGCAGGCAAGCAAAATTTTCTTTCTCTACATTTATACAAAAATATATTTATCATTAAAATGTAGAAAGCATTAACCAGTATTGAGACAATCTGGAGCAAATTGTTCGCCGCACTTTCAGACCAATTGTTTAAAAACTTTTCCCCCTACAATATTATGAAATCATATCATAGAAATTCCTCACAGTAATCAACGGCATTTTGACTACATATGTGTCATAACTGAAGAACAAACCCCCACTTATAGATCCGCCTGTTCTAGGTGAGGTTGCAAGTTTTCCGAAAAATACAGAAAAAAAGTCCAGTTACTTGTTTCCATTGCCACTTTTTCCCTTATGTGACCCTTTTTGTATATTACAAGACACATGACTGATCATGACCAAAACGTCACAAAAGACAAGAGCTTTTTTTAAACATCTTTATTGTTTAACATGAGTGTACATTACGCTGCACAGCTTATATTGTACACATTTCATAGTAACATCTATCCAGTATTTTTTTCTGTAAAACGTAAAAGTAGGAAGAATAAATACTTCAGTATAAATATTCGTTAATGTATATAAAGAAATAATAAAAGTTATAGCATTCTACATTTTAAAAAAATTAGAAAAGAATGAGTGAGTAGGTGGCATCCCGGGTCTTTCAGTTATAGGGCAGTCAGGCCGACGTACCATGAAAACCGTCGAGTTGAAGAAATAAATTTACACACGGCTGAGGTTATTTTAGAATTGATATTTTCCGATGTTTCTGGTGACCTATATAATATAATATTCATATTTGGTTGATTGTTGTACCCAGTGTTGTTTATGTCCATGAAAAGTAGTTGTCTATGTTGAAAATACAGTGGACATTCAAAGACATAAAATCTGCTGTTTCAAATAGTGAGCCACAGATGCAGCGCGGTGAATCGGAGATAAATTTATTATAGAGGTCATCATTCAGTGAACTAAAGACATTTCTTAGACGACAATTTATTGTTTATGGTATACGATTAAAGACAAGAGCTTGTTGCGAACTCAGCGATAAATATATGTACATGTAGATCACATGAAACTATATTCTTTCATTAATTTATTTTTCCAGTGGCCTGGTTAAAAGAGCCTCTGTTCTCTGTGATAATTTGATACCACCTCTTCTTTCGTGACGTCTCATCGTAGACAGCTGGTCTGGAATGTGAACCTATCTGTAAGACCTTCTGCGGTAGACATGCCAGAATCGCAGCATGATTATTTACCATTAGCCAGCCTAGGGGCTGTTAGAAATGACTGAACGGCGTCTGGTTGATTTGTTTCAATCCCCATATAATATGTTATCCATCGAGTCGTGTCACCTTGGCAAACAATTTGCTAGAATTGATTTCTAGTCTACACCTGTACCTTAATTTAGATTTGGACATTTATAGTGTTCCGTACAATCTGCTTGCCAGGGATCGATTGCTAAAAGCAGTATTAAGTTCAATCCTAGATTAGGTGACGTCCTGCCAAGTTGAATACCTATCTCGATTACTTTTTATTAGTGATTTAATCTGATTTGAGTAAACGGCTGCAGAGAGAGACGGGCGGTTAATATTCACGAGTCTGTATATAAGCCATTTTTGTCATAAAAAAAAAACAACAACAATATAATTAAATAGGCCCTATGTGATGCTGTGTTGAAAGCACCAATTTCTATCCTAGCCTTAAACTGTTAATCTAGATCTGGACATTTAGAATGGTTCTGTCTTTATGGACATGTATTCAATTAGAGAAGACCGGCATCATATATGCTGTCCAATGTGAATGATGTTGATGTTTATAAGGCACACAAAGGTCATTGTACTTATACTGTGATGTGCCAAAGTTATTTAAAGAGGAAACTGACAGAGCTAAGAGAAAAGCACTGATATTATCACAAATTACTCGTTACTTTCCGAATGGTTGAAGTAGGTTGTTCATGAAGGGCACTCACTGATCAGAGGATCCTCAGTACGAGACCGATACCCTAAACAGGTCTAGCAACGGTCGCGGCTCAACGTTCGTCAGTAAGAGGAAACACGAGACAAGAAAACACCGGCAGAAGGAAGAGATATAACTAAACAAAAGGACAATGACTAAGGGCTGCGAGGAAGGAATTCGGAACAAAAACACATGACTGACATGGCAGCTAGGCGCCTTGGAATCAATATATCTAAAATTGTCAGACATGTGTACCAACTGATGATAAAGTACGATTTGGCAACCTTTTATATTCTTCGTTCTTCTGAACTTAACCAGTTATTTTTGCCGCGATGAGAAAATAGCCATTAAGAGTACATGTAGTTTTATATTTCCGGATAACACTTTATACTATTAAACAGATTCACAAATATTAAAGGCAAAGATTCTTAGGGGGAATCGAACCCTCGACCATCGGAGCCAGGCATCAAATTGAGACCACAAAATTCTCCCAGCTAAGTGGCCTGTCCATAGAAGAAGGGTCATCCGTTTTACAAGACTCTGCAAAATTATCGGAAGTGTATTCTGTTAAAAACAACAGTAGGCTTAAGTCAATAAATAAAATGGTCAGCAAATAAACTGTTATACGGGAGATCAGAACATGTGATTATCAGAAAACTGATTTGTCATATTCCTGCAAATAACGCTGAAAGAAAGCTATATTGCGAACACATTTTGCACACTTGTGTACCTTAATAGCAACAAAGAACATATAGAAATACCAGAGAGAACAGACTCATATTGATACTCTGCTTTGATGGTTCTGGCTCGCTGTTTTGTTAATTAAACGTTATTGCCCTTGGAATAAGGCAAAAGATACACAAAACGAAAAGCAACCCAAGACAACAATGTTTTATGCATTCCTTTCAGACCCATGCACTGGATGCGCCAATTGAATGTTCAACCTTGGGTCATAATAAATTTAGACAATACCTGATGAAATGAGCTTTGACTGTCTCGCTTTTTGTCTTCCTTGATCCTTTTTCTGCTCACAGGGAGGAAATTTTGAACATGTTCACTCTTGATTAAGTGAACTTATATAGAAATGTTGGTGGCATGAACAAAATCAAACAAGTGTACAAAATACAGATTCCTTAGGTTAATGTACAGGTGTAATAGAGGCTGAAGTGTTTTGCGTATGTTCTGCAAAAACACGGTTATAGCACCAACAATAAATCCCTCAGCCTAAGATGTATATCAGGCGTCATGATATAAAATAAACCAACCAAGAAGAAACTGGTCATATTTATATCTTAGATAGGAGTTACAACGTACGCTATCCCTATCAAAGCAGGTCAATGACTATAATCTAAGTATGTATACATATCTATCTATGAACACATGCATTTGTTGTACATTGCGAAACTGACTGCGGACGAACACTCTAAGTCTTCTTTAACAGGCATACAGAAGTCAAGACATAATATCTTATGTTATTCTGAAATCTCTCAATTTTATATGGCAATGGAGTCAAACTGTTTAAAAGTACAAAAGCAGAGATTTGGACGAAACTGTGTCGGATTTGATCGGTCAATAATTGCATTGAGTAACACTTTAATCGTCGGTCATTTTAATCTCCAGTAAACCGTCCAGCTCTTGAAATAAAATTGATCATGAGTTAAGGAAACTTGACAAATATGTATAACTCAAAATAGTTCATAAGTTGTGGTAAGAAATCTACAAACAAAATGTTAGTTCCAGTAACATAAACAGCACTGCATATTAATTCGTCCGTAATTGAGACGGCCCTATAGACAGACGAGGTATAACCTGTTGCGATGCGCAGTGGACCTGCATTTTTATTGTGCAATGCATTACGGAATTATTTTGATTAAAACGAATATGAATCGAAAATAATAATACAAAATCTCAGAATATGAAATGAAACACCTCAAAATACAAAATCTCAGTACATGTAATTCATTGTATAATTGTGGATTATTGGATATCAAACTTCTTATATGTGGTGAATTGGAAAAGTTTCCTATAGTTGCTTTATTTCACAATCAAGGAACTCATCAGATAGAAACACAAATCGTCATACTATGAATGAAGCTAGGTTATCTACTGGGTTGTTTTTACTTTCGTTTGTGTGATGCAATCTTTGAACTGGGCCTACTTACAGAAACCTCAAACTATAGGTCAGCATCCAAAATTTATGAAACCTACTATGAATGAAATTATGGGGCTGTGCCCTGAGGACCTTCAGCATGCCAAGAATGTGTTCCAGTGTATGCGGAGATAGCGTTGCTCTTTTTACCAGATTTCTTGCAGGGTTTCCACCATACACCTTCAACATTAAACAGTATCAAATAATTAATTCAATATTTACCATGGTTGGCATGCCGTTGTTTAAAATAAACAATGAAACGTTTACTATATATGGTACAAAATTTAAGTAAATCTTAGTAGCAATTTATGAAGATTTTAAACTTCTTTATCGGTAAGGTTATCCTATTCTTTGAGCTTTAATTGCCGCACATTTCATTGGGACCACGGTCAATCCATACATGTAGGAAACAGTAGGTCATTCTTGATAAGTCGTGGTACTCCTGCGGCCGTTCAGAATGAACATGCATATGAGTAAAGTTGCCAATATTGTAATAGTAAAACTTAACACTTTAGCAATTATGCATAATTCTGTCAAGATTCCAAAATTGTATCTGTTTAGCAGATTTGCCAGACGTAGTCTCCATTAGGTTAATAGACCTAAAGATGGCTAGATCATACAGCCTATTCCGTCACTATCGCCACCGATTTTAGACAGTAACAAACTATATCGCATTATCGGTGTAATTGGATTGTTGTATTGTGGAATGAAGACGGAATTTGTTTAATAATGATGGAAAAATCATTCAGGTTCTTTGAGAAAATTCCTTTGCAGTTTTGTATTCTTGATCTCTCATTGCAGACAGTTCGAATTACCTGAGAACCTAGCCGAGACGCCAGCTTTTGCAGACATGTTACCTAAGAACCTAGCCGAGACGCCTGCTTTGGCAGACATGTCAGAATTGACGGGAGATTATTACCGATTAGTTTGCTCGAGGTCTCGTATAAATAATTGGCCGCCACCTTCTATCATCAGATCAGCGATCATAAGTGAACTCCGACCAGGACATGTTCTTCCTGCTTGGCAATAAAGCGAACTCAGACCAAAACACTCCGACCAGGACATGTTCTTCCTGCTTGGCAATAAAGCGAACTCAAACCAGAACACTCCGACCAGGACATGTTCTTCCTGCTTGGCAATAAAGCGAACTCCGACCAGGACATGTTCTTCCTGCTTGGCAATACAGCGAAATAAGACCAGGACACTCCGACCAGGACATATTCTTCCTGATTGGTAATAAAGCGAACTCCGACCAAAACATGCTCTTCCTGCTTGGCAATAAAGCAAACTCAGACCAGGACATGTTCTTCCTGCTTGACAATAAAGCGAACTCAGACCAGGACATGTTCTTCCTGCTTGACAATAAAGCGAACTCAGACCAGGACACTCCGACCAGGACATGTTCTTCCTGCTGGGCAATAAAGCGAACTCAGACCAGGACATGTTCTTCCTGCTTGACAATACAGCGAACTCAGACAAGGACACTCCGACCAGCACATGTTCTTCGTGCATGGCAATAAAGCGAACTCAGACTAGGACACTCCGACCAGGACATGTTCTTCCTGCTTGGCAATCAAGCAAACTTCGACCAGGACATGTTCTTTCTGCTTGGCAATAAAGCAAACTCAGACCAGGACATGTTCTTCCTGCTTGGCAATAAAGCGAACTCCGACCAGGACATGTTTTTTCTGCTTGGCAATAAAACAAACTCAGACCAGGACATGTTCTTTCTGCTTGGCAAAAAAGGAAACTCAGACCAGGACATGTTCTTCCTGCTTAGCAATAAAGCCAACTCAGGCCAGGACACTCAGACCAGGACATGTTCTTCCTGCTGGACAATAAAGCCAACTCAGGACACTCCGACCAGGACATGTTCTTCGTGCTTGGCAATAAAGCGAATTCAGACCAGGACATGTTCTTCCTGCTTGACATTCAAGCCAACTCAGACCAGGACACTCAGACCAAGGCATGTTCTTCCTGCTGGGCAATAAAGCGAACTCAGGCCAGGACACTCCGACGAGGACATGTTTTTCCTGCTTAGCAATAAAGCATACTCAGACCAGGACACTCAGACCAGGACATGTTCTTCCTGCTGGGCAATAAATCGAACTCAGGACACTCCGACTAGGACATGTTCTTCGTGCTTGGCAATAAAGCGAACTCCGATCAGGACATGTTTTTCCTGCTTGGCAATAAAGCGAACTCGGACCAGGACACTCCGACCAGGACATGTTCTTCCTGCTTGGCAATAAAGTGAACTCAGACCAGGACATGTTCTTCCTGCTTGGCAATATAGCGAACTCAGACTAGGACACTCCGACCATGACATGCACTTCCTTCTTGGCAATACAGCGAACTCAGACCAGGACATGTTCTTCCTGCTTGGCAATAAAGCGACTCAGACCAGGACATGTTCTTCCTGCTTGGCAATCAATTTGTTAGGAACATTCCACATCTCACGTCATCCATTAAGTCATTACTAATTGACCCGACAACATGCATGCGGAATAATATTTATGTTTTGAACTGTACGTCATGGTTACATGTAAATATGCCGAAAACTATAAATATGCCGAAAACTATAAATATGCCGAAAACTATTTGCTGTTTTAAGTAGTCTTATACTAAGAAGGAAGCAATAGAGCGGAAATATTTCTATAATTTTTTAGAAATGATGTTTGTGAGTGACGAACGCTTAACTACACAATTCTCGATAACTTGTCAAGCATTTCCACAAATATGCAGTATATGTTTCTAATTTGCATTTTCCCTTATGACCAAGTAGTGTAGGAATAAGTAATTGTTCCTTTACCTTCTTTTATGTAATGGGAATTCGTTTAATTGTTTCGCGGGTTTAGTCCACCAGGACTGTAAATGTCAATTAAAAGTCATTTGCCAGAACATTTTGTATAAAAAACACCGAATAGAAAATCGACGACCTTACACAGCGGGGTAGCTGGCACTCCGTCTCATCTTAACAGAGTGTACTATGGATTGATTTGGCAACTATGAGGCGAGGGGGCTTCTGTAGGCCAGAAACATACACTGTTACGGTTTGCCCTCCAGTCCATTCACTTGCAAGGTTTCCAATATTATTCTTTATATGTATATCATATATATATATATCAGATATGCCCTTAAATCAAATTTAAAACCAGATCAAATTATACTGTTAATTAAATCTCTTGACTTCATCCAGTGATACTCTAAACCGATATATGCGCGCTGGTCGCTTCCGTTTTTTTTTTTTACAGAAAGCCACGGTAATTGTCAATGGTCATCCATTATTTAATTCATGAGAGCTCAAGTGCCTTCCGGGTTTCTGTGAATTCAAACCGACGTGGATTGTGACAGAGACGGCGTACAAAACAGCTTATACGTGCGGTGTATTCACATTGAAGCGCTGACGTGTTAATTTGTGTGCCATAAATGTCTTACATATGTCTTGTTAGAAAGAATCGAACAAGGAATTTTCCAAAAAGTTAACCCAGTTCTTCTGTTTGTAAGTACCACAATATAGGAATAAAATCTAGACATGGAATCTGCTCGCATAAAACTGGATGAAATCAAGGAACAAACCGCTCTTAGCTCTCTCACTTTTAGTCAAAATCCCAGAGTGATGAATTATGGAACTGGTTTGATAACAATGCATAATAATAATGATATTGTTACACTTTTATAAGAAAAGAAGAAAGCAAATGTAACTTCCAACGACTCTCGTTGGATGGGAATAATTTTTGCCCATTGACCACGCCTGTCACTGACCATAACGTTGCTATACAAATGAGGATAAATCAAGCTCAGATACAGATAGAAATAATAAAATACCAAGACAATTGGGTGTATTGTTGACATATCAATCCGGATCCACGTCAATGTTGGGTCTCGTAGCTCATTTATGTCAGAGACAAATTGGATGAGGGCGAAACTTGCGATCATCCGTTCACGCATTATTTTGTCCCCTTATGATGTAGGCTTACCTTTCTATTTACGACGCCTGTATACTGATTGGCTGTACTAGGAGTATGTACTATCCTAATAAGTCCGTCTATCCTGGATTAAGATTTCGAACACCAAGAAACAGTTACCAATACATCAGTGTTGTCTGCAGCTCCAGTTACCATATTACAGACCCAAAAAAGACATTTCGTTATATGACTGATAAATATGACATAAATTTAAAGATGCACAAGGAACCGGAAGATAATGGCGCGAATGTTTCGATTAGAAAAACATTATATTTTCGACTTCTATCATAGGAAAACAAAAAACACAAAACAAAGTCGAATCCGTGATAGCACAAGGTATTATAAGAGTTGAGAGTGAATGTGTAGATAGGTATGAGTGTTTTTAAGTTCTTCTCCAGAAGCAAAATTCTTTTCTGTTTGTGACTTATATCTGAGAAGCAGCAATATACACTACTTAACTTGATGACTTAGATTTTTAACTAAAAGAACAGCGTTATTGTACGCCAGTTTAAAATTGTATCGATGGAATTGAAACAACACCAAAACAAGTTAGGGGATGGGTAAAATTTATATCCAGTTTCATAAATACAGTCCACATAGTTTTTTGCTTAACATTGCGTCGGACAAAACACTGTATTGTCATGGACAATTTATACTTTCTAGGGATCAGTACATGATTTTGGAACTCTTTATATCAGTATGTTTTTACCGATACAATGCGATATGCAGGGAAATTGGCATAAGTAGATTCGACACTCATCTAAACACTGTGTAAGAAACACAAATGAGAGTCATAGTTTCTTTGATTTTTTAGAGATGTTGGCCTTCAATTTAATCTGATACAAGATAAAAGGGGGTTGCCAACCTTTTCAATATTAAAACAATCACCAATGATGGATATCTCAGAAATTATATTCACGTTGATCCCTCTGGTGATGCCATTATAATTTCGTCCTAATAAAAGCCTATTTGCATGTAGTTTTATTGTCTTTCGAAAATTGTTGTTACAAACCTTGAAATTGTAATTAACAGAAAGCCTTGTCTGCCGTCCTTCGCCGATTCAAGCTGGTCTCACTCCGTGACAAATGGATATTATGTGCGATAGCATCAGGGTTTTTTTTTTCTGTGCAGTAAACAGCAAATGATCTGCTCTCAGAAGATGCATTATAGGGTTCAGAATAGCAAGATATTATTGAGAAAAAAACAAGAAGTCATCAAAACAATTTCTATAACATATATTAAGTGTGTAGATATCACTGAATTTGACAGTTGATCCATACTTATTTTAAGTGTCAGTTACTTTATAATGTACACCAATAGTAGTTCAAATGGCCACTTGAGTTCTT
>JAVFBZ010181105.1:0-15354 GCA_032466195.1 Katharina tunicata
GGGGTAGATTCAATAGTCAGCATTTGGCTGAACACTGTCTTTGTTGGCTATATAACACCACCGAGATCACCAAACAACTCGAAATCCACAATCGCTACAATATTGATTACCGTCAATTAGCAAAATAGCACAGTCCAGTTTTATCCAAGAATCGGTGTAATGTTAGAAATATAATACATCAAGTGTACAACAACGAGGGGATAAAATAAAATTAAACAGTTTGTACACTATTACTGAACGTGTGTAGAAAATGCATAATTTTGGATCAAAATCTGGACAAAAATAGTGAACAAATGTTACGCAGTTTTTACCCCAGCCCATGAGGTATGAATGGGAGAACTTTGTGCTTGTATTCTGCATGGGTTAGGAATCCCATGAAACGACTTACACGGACTAGGAAAGGACAATTTGTATGGTGTATGTTGTTTATGCATGGCGAATATGCCTCGTTCTAAACGGATGAACATAAGCCACTCAACTATTTAAGACCATCAAGTTGACTTTAAAATCATTGCAAGAGGCGGTGGCTCATGAATCAATGTCTCTAATAATTATTAAAATAAAGGTCTTCTGTGTAACAATGGTGACATTCATATCGCAAAAAATTATTGTAATTTCAAGTTAATTTCAGAGTCACTAAAATCTCACATATTGTCTTAAAAAATCCTTAATTTCTTAAGTTTTGTTTATTTAATCTTTATATCGAACAAACAACTAGAC
Organism: Katharina tunicata; assembly: GCA_032466195.1. Classification (NCBI taxonomy): domain Eukaryota; kingdom Metazoa; phylum Mollusca; class Polyplacophora; order Chitonida; family Mopaliidae; genus Katharina; species Katharina tunicata. The sequence continues at coordinate 721 of JAVFBZ010181105.1, forward strand.
AGATTTCTACCAGAATGCCGAAACACATCATTACTGCTAGACAGTACAAAACATCAGCTTTTGACAAACGTTGTCTACAGTTTGTCCATAACCCTGATAATGCCAGCTATACAAAAACCTTGAATCTAAATATATAACAATTAAAGAATCCCTCTATGTATCCACACTTAAGCCTACTCTAAATGTAAATGTCAGTTTTGTTCACTTGCTATTATTTATTACTTGAACAATGTGTTTATACTTCACTCTCCGTCACTTCACCTCATTATATACTCTTCCCTAATTCATGCATTGTATGTCACATATTTCCCTGGATTGCTCCCATGGATACCACCCGTTGTATGTTTACAATTTATTTATGCAACAACCTCTTAGTCTGAACTGAGCCTACTTCCTTATATACAAGACTTACACTTGTTTCCAGTTTGAATTTTTCTTTGTTCCTGGTGATGAGATAAGTGTTTTCTCGAAAGCTTGTATATATTATATGTAAATATGTACAAATGTGATAACGATTGTAAAGTTTCACAACAAACAAAGTAGCAATTTCTGACCCTTCGGCCTTACAGGAAAGGGGAAGGTTTGGACAAGGTAAGGCAAACTTTAGAGTTGAACTCAATTTGCTTTCATTGCTCTGAGAAAGACCATTATAGTTCCGATTACACAAAAATCTCTGCAGTGCAGCATCTGTAACTGGAGTCCACATGTCCTCCGCATTTTTTTCGGCTTCAGATAATCAGGGATCATCGCCAGATCACTAGGATGGTGGCTGTGTGTGTTTCCACCCAGACCCAACTTACCCGTAAACTTTTTCATGATCAACTTACTACTATTGAATTAATTTGAAATTATGTCAAGACATCAAGTGAGGCCTCCCAAACAACAACCCAACAATCACCATGTTATGTAAGTTAAGACTTAAAACCAAAGAAAGAAATAAGAAGCCATCTGGCCCTGCGCGTAATCCCTTCCGGGGCCACAGGGAACCTTGTTCAAACACTTTAGTTTGAAAAAGGCGGAGACTACAATATGAGATGATCGTTTTGTGGACCATCCCCAATCTAGATGTAGATCACCCACTGCAAGACCACAACCGCCATCTACTCCCAGTTCTCCCTAACACATCGCTCCATAATTTATTCAATAACACAATGGAATTGTCGAGGTCTACTTGCCAATATGACCGAGCCTACTTTACTAGTTTAGTTGTACGATCCATCAGCTGTATGCCTTCATAAACTTCTCCAAAATCACGTGACAAAGGTAAATAACTCTAAAAAACTTGGTCCCATTAGCATTATAAGTAATGCCTTTACCCTTTATTTCACTATATTTTCATGTAATATCCGGATAAGGGTCCTGACAACTTCGAAAAAATAAAGGACATATGTAATAATGTATCTTATAGGGTATGGAACAATCCGCACTCACTACTTTTAATGTAGTTTCAATGTCGCGTTTATGCGAATTCTTTGAAAAATTGATTTAGAAGCCATAAAATTCCATGACGTGCGTACTATCTAATTTGCTGCTCTTCAAATGTGAAATGCTTCACCTCTATCCCACAGGAACTCACAAATATGATTACTGATTACCACGTCACGTTACCTCTCTGTGATACATTGGCATTCATACTAAACGTCCGCATTGAAAACTAAGGAGAATAATACAAAAACAGGACGTGGTGAATACTAACAATGTTCCCTAATCGAATGGAATCTCTAATGGAAAAGTACAAATTTATAAAGAATATACTGGAAAGTACCCAAGTTCTCCAACTTCAATTGCAGGGCGAAATAGAACGCACTTGGCATTAACACTGTTTTGCTCGTTAAGGCAGATACCAAGCAGTACGAACTGATAGTTGACTTTAATGACCAGTAACATTATTTTGTGGCGTTTGCTCCGAATAAACTCACCTGATTTAGCCAATAGTTCGTCGTTAAAGTCCCGTTCTTTTCGCCATGACAACATAAAAACGACCCTCGTTATTGTTTTTGTTAGTAATTTAGTCTATCGCTGTCAAACATGGCCTTGGTTAAAAAAAAATAACATTGCAGGGAGCGAGAGTATTTTCGAATCATGCCAAATAAATCACCGGAAATTGAACCCAAAGGACAGCATTTTTTCACTTTGCTGAAGCCCATTGCGTAATTAGAGCGAAATATTGACTTGAGTCGCTTATCAGACAGACACTTTCTGATACTTTAATTGGACAATGTATAATAACAAAAGATAGATTTTTGGTCTTGCAGAGGATCACATTCTTCGACTACAGTGATCGTATTTCCCATGTGCTCAATTATTGTCCTCAGTTATCTACGGCAACTCTGCCCAAGACAGAGGATCAGTAATACTTCAAAAGTACAATGTTTAGCAATGATAGTTGATACAAAAAATGGTGTGCTATTCAAATTTTGCAATTAGCGTGACAGACTAAGGCGCGCGGATTTGTGACAGCTCTGGCAGACCAATTCCCTCACTACTTTGTCGGCGTTCTAAACACCATAAACAAACCTGCCGTCGCATATCCTGAGCGGTTGCCCGAAAGGGCTGCTGAGTGTCCTTACCAATTGTGTCCGTTTGCCGAGACGTCACCGGCACGACTCCTCCTCCACCTTTGGTTCGCCTTTTCCCGGATTGCACATCAAGACTATGAAAGTTGCGTTGTCCAGCCTTTTTCTTAACCTTTGTCTCTTTGATGGCTCTTCCTTCTGCACGCTTCGTCCGTTTTTCGTCATCTGAGTTCAACGCTTATTTTATCTTCAAGCTATTCAAAGATCGTGGAATTGAAATTAAAGGCAATTTTGGTGCCCTCTCGCCCCCGCGAAAATTCTTTCTTAGCTTTAAACTTCTTCACTTATGTTGTCGTTTTTTGCGAACTGTTCACTTATTTTAGAAACTGTCCTGTCAACCATGCTTCTCTCAGCTTTCGAACACACGCTTTATAAAGGTTCATCAAGCTTTGCTACTAACCTTCCCGGCCCTTCAACGGCCATCTTGCCGGTGGATTTTAGTAGAATATCAGATTTGGATTCACAGTATAACATAAAGCAAGGTTATAATTTATGCGGACATGACTCTAAAAAGTAACACATCTGCTCTTCGACCTGCAATTTGAATAAAACCATTCGTGATTAGTGGCTGAAAACTGTGATAGAATCTACCATCGCTAGCAGAAACACGAGGGAGCAGTGAAACTGCAGCACTCCTCAACCTAAAGAAGTTTTAAAACCAGGGACAGTTGCACAGTCTTGGTAACAACATTAGGTTCTACGTGTACAAGTTGATGTGTGGAGAGATGTTTTGAAATGTTTTCATATTGATAAAGATGTATTATTTTTAAGTTGACGTCTTGTTTCTGTATTAAACAGTACCATTTTACATATATTCAAACTTGCGTTGTGTTTTAACATAGAATACACGTATATGTTTAGTATAATTAATAAACTGTATTGCTCTGTGGAAATACAGAACAAAAAATGATGTGACCAAATAAAATTACATTTATATTTAAATGAAATATATTACTTCTTGTGTTTCATTTCAAAATCATAATGTAAGGTTTTTGCACTTCCCCACCTCAAGCTTCATCCGGACGTAGCATTGTAGCACACCTTAATGTTAAATGTATGCAATTGGTGTAAATGGTATGCGCGCACATTCATGGGAAATGTGTCAATCCCAATTGTGAAACACTATAATGAATATTGCAACATTGTGTTGTAACGTTGTTGTCAACATCAGTGAGTTGTTGATAAATTATGCACAATTACCTCCTTAAATTAAAATCAATGTCAACAGATTTAAAATGATATAATTAGCTTTTCCAAAGCTGTGTACATGTACCTCGAACGAGGTATGGAGAGTAGGCCTCTAACTTAAACGAGGCCGTATATATACCTACTTCGAGGTACTGTGCCCAACCTCAGTATAAAGTAAAGAAATTTGCGGTGGTCCGCTGATCCGGGACCAGTAAAAATTGTAACGGATCTGTAATTTGCATCTAACACTGGTGCGACGGACCAGTGATTTAATTTATCTGTTGCAAAAATGACCTGAGATCATGTTCAGTAAAAATACCACCAAAAAATTACCTGGTGGTGTGAATTAAAGATTTTCAATTTATATATACATATAAAAATCGGGTTTAAATCGAACAATAATGATAAAACTACGCCCCTGACTTCATAATCAGAAAATGTTGAAAGGTAGGCCGCTTCGCGTGTATGTAGGTCAATGGACGGTTTGCGGACCTAAAAGAAAACAATTCAAGTGAGATCACTCATAAATGTTTAATTAATTCTTTTTAAATTCACTTTTTGGGGGCTTTCTGTTATGAATGATTTAATTTTGGACGACTAACGCTATATACTGAAATGCAACATAATGAATTTGCAGTTTATGTGGTTAAAAAGGATTCAAGCATTTATTCGAGGGAATATTTTGTGCGTGTCATCATACTGGTCTGTACTAGCCAACAGCCGATTGCAGCCGTCAGTTACCGTGAATGCTGCGCCCTGCTTCAACTCAAAACCACGCAGCCGCTTGCGTCTTTAAACTTGAACGATCTCGGTTTCTTCGCCAATTTTGGTATATAAAATAAATAATAATATCTTTGCCACCTCGTAAATGAACAGCGTTGTTGTTTCAATGTCCCAATCATACTTACACCAGTCATACTGAACGGTCATTATATGTATACCACGCCGTTTTCGGTCAATTTTTTTTATTTTTTAAAGGCTCGAATATATCCAGTTAGTTGAATTGAACAAAAACTTTATTTAGCACATTTAACAATTGTAAACATTTGTGGTCTGGCTTTAGTCATTTTAATCCACACACAAAAGAAACTTCTTGTATTCTATGACTATTCTCGGACCAGCAAAATATTTTGCGGACCAGTAAATTTTGTGAGTTAGATTTGTAATATCGGTTAGGAAACTCGAGCGTTTCGACATGCGACATGTGCGCCAAGATAACTGGGTGATCTAAAAACAACAACTGCATTTCTTGCCACAATCCTCGTGTGAATTAAAATTGACACAATCAATATGAAAATGATTATATCGTTTCACAACACTATTTATTTGTTTATACAATTCAGAAATACGGACGTCAAAGGGGAAAACGATCACAAATCTTGTCTACTTCCATTGTGATAGGGAAATATCACGGCGAGTACGAGGGAGCCGTGTCAACCTGCGTGTATTATTTCATAATAGAAACGGACGAAAATGGCCTTTTGTGTTTCCACTGTAGCTTTTGACCAATCCTATGCATCACGATACAATCTGCTAAGCCTCTGGGCGTAATTTTCTTAGCTGTTGACCAATGAAGCTGATCCCGGTCAGAGTAGTCACAATCCCCAAACGTATACTTATCCAATGAAATAAAGTATTTCTGCTGCTGAATATTCAGAAAGCCTTCGGAATACATTAGCCATATGTGGTATTCAGAGATTTTTTTTTAAATAAAACTAAGTTTCCCCCAAACATGAAACTTACAGGGCACAACTTAAGTATACAGTGGTTACAGCATGCAAGTTTCATCAAATGTCCTGCATTAGTTACTGAGATATGGCTTGGAACGAAACGGCACAGACACACATCCAGCATTGTCACAGACGACGACGATAGCAATACTCCTTAGCCAAAGGCTGGGGAGTAAAAAACGATGTTTACACAATGACATCGCTTCACTGATTTGCAGTTTTACTGGAACTGAAGTTCAACATCAAACAGGGTCCCCATATATAAGTAATACCTATTCACCTCCGTGCATACCTCCTTTTCCTACTCACTTCCACTAATAGGATAGCTATCTGAGAGAATGCAATTTCACCCTTTATTGCTACCTCACACAGGGCAAATTAGTGCCAGATTGATGCAATTTAATTCAGTTCCACATGATTTGTTAATTTATAAATTACAGCACTATGGATTTGGAGAGGCATGCCTGAGATGGTTAAAATCTTACCTATCAGATCGCAGACATTCTGTGGTCATTAATGGTAAATCATCTAAAGTAGTTGGCGGCACACCAGCCCCGGTGTTCCGCAAGGTTTCATCGTTGGCCCGCTTCTCCTTGTCCTATATATCGCTGACCTACCAAATTGTGTATCTTCTTCAAAACTTTCTACCTACGCGGACGTTACTAAAGTATTTAAACAAATTGATTGTTTAGATCAGTGTCATGACCTTCAGATGGACATCGGCAGCATTACATCCTGATGCTCCACTTGGGGTTTATCACTGAATGCTGCTAAATGCTGTGTTATTACTTTCACCAATAAATACATAAACATTGAGGCCGGTTATTTCATTGGTTCTTCCAGTCTAGAAAGAGTTAATAATGTTAAAACGGCTTGAGAGTTATTTTGAGCTCGGATCTATCTTTCAGACTCCATATAAACAAACTTGTGAGTAAAGCCTGGAGGTTATTAGGATTTTTGAAAAGATCTACTGGTAGTTTCACTGGTATTGGCGGTGTTACAGCCTTATTTTGTTGTATTGTACGCACCACAGTTGAATTCTGTTCAGTTGTTTGGAATCCGCAACAAAAACACCTTTGTGATAAAATAAAAAGAATTAAAAAAAAGTTTATAAAATGTCTATGTTACAAGACGAATCGTCCATACAGTAGTGAAAACTATACTGACTTATGTCAACTATTTAATCTTCCATCTTTATATGTTCACAGACAGGTGCAGGCTGATTTATTATTTTTACATAAAAGTGTCCATTCAAATGTTGATTCTTCTTACCTGGTCGGACAACTGATTTTCACATGTCTGTCCTGACGTCTGAGAAAACATAACCTTTTTACCGTACGTAAATGTCCAATGAATGTCAGAAAAAAAATCCATTTTCCCAAGGAAGTTTAAAACTTTTAACTACATCTATGATACCCACCGTTAAATTGACATTTTCAATCAAAAGGATTTTTTTAAGAACACTGTAAATAGAGACCTATGGCCTTAATACAATCTCGTTAGATCAAATCTGCTTACATTATCAAAATCATTTTTCTTTTTTCCTTTTTTTTCTTTTTATCATTTTTATTTACTCCATCTAATGTGCAATATCTAACTTTTTACTGTACATTTTTACTGTATCATCTTTACCTATTTGCTGTTAAAAGTATATGTTTAATCTGTTTTATTTCTATTTATCATTATAATAGTTCATGTTGTGTAATTGTTATATATATTATCGTGCCTGTAAGTGGACTTTGGTCTGATTTTTGCGAATCAACAAAACTTAAATTACATTAATTTCCATTGTGAAATATAACTGAAAAGGCATTCTAAGGAATTAAAAGGAAAAAAAGCAGAACACACATATCGAGAGCTCTGAATATTGAAATTATGAGGATAGCGTGGGTTCAAACTGTAGTGACGATGTGGAGAGATAACTATAACTCCTCGATTGACCGGCTTGGAGGATATAGCCCCACTACAAGCAGTGACTTACGAAGATTTCGCCCACTGATAACCACTATGAACACAATCATATTTGAAATTACTTAAGCAATCAACCATAAGAAGAACTTAACGTTCGATGTATCCTGTTGATGTGAACTCGTTCTGCTGAAAGAATATAAGAATTAAAAGTATCTAAAGTATTTTTTAATTCATTGACCTTACACTATCATCATAAGGAATGGACAAATCTAAGGAGCCTCTCGTGAAGTTAGACGTACAAATTCGCGTAGATTAACAAACTTACGCACACGCAATTACTATGAGGTCCATTGTTGAAGATATTCTGTCGTCACCACTGCTCGCTCGGCACGTCGCAAAGCCTTTGTGAAACAGACCCAGACAGAACCGCCGAAAGTTTCAATCAAAGCATATTAACAGAGAACGAAACAATATATGACAAACCGAATTCGAGTATTTGACACCTTCATCGTATGGAAATCTGCCAGAGATACATTGCGATTAATACGACACCGGTATTCGGTTTAGGTAAGTGTGAAATCACTGTGAATGTACATTTCTTGCAGCCTATTCTCTACTTTGTTTTCTTTAGTGTGTTTCCCACAATATATTTTTTAAAGTGTGCTGTGTATATTCTGTCTCATACAGCATTGTTCCAACAGAGTGCCCAGAGCAGTGTGGTCGAAAAACGTGTCTTTCTGTTCAGCAGTGTGTTGTCTGTGGTTGGACGGGAGCCCCCTGTGTCCTCGTGCTCTCTGAGCTCAGGGGCTTTAGGGTGCTGTTTTGTTCTGCTGTATTGCTTGTTTGTTCTGTAAATGCCCTGAGGCGTCATGCCAGAGTCGTTTGGGATAGTTTCCTTCGTCTATTGCGGGTGGTTGTTTGGGAGCATCCTGTGCCCTGATAAACTCTGAGCTAAGAGGCATCAGGAAGCTGATTTGGTGTGGTGCCCTGTTTTGCGTCCTGTAAATGTGTCGCGCAGTTGTCATTGTTGCCAGTGCCACTAGGGTTGTTTCCGTCACCGATTGGACTGGCACGCCACTATGTGAGTGAAATAACCTTAAGTTCGACGTAAAACCCCAATCAAATAAAGAACCCCAATAGGGTGCTACTCCGTCATTTGAGTAAAATAACCTAAAGTACCGCCAAACAAAAACAATGCAACATTATTGAAAATGTGTTGTCTACAGTGTCTTCTTTTCTCCAGTAGTATATTTCTACAATTTATCATTTATAGTAAATTTCCGGCAGCGATTTGGGTCACAGATTGAAAAGTGATATAAACAATTACTTGTTTGACCATAATGTTGGGTTACCTCCCCATAGAACTGTTATTCCCCAGCTGTACTTTATTGTCACTTCGCCCAACAGAACTGCCAACAAATATTCGGCTCTGTTGCTGGATTGTCTGCCGTTGAGTGTTCACACAGTTGTGCTATCCACCTGTTTTTGGCTTCTCAAATACTCACGCTGCACGATCAAGGTGGATAGCAGTATTTATATTTCAGTAACTTATAGCCCTACCTAACGAGACTATTATATTGTTTCGATATTACATTATAACTTATTATTACTTATTATTTTATATTGTTTACTCTATTGGGTCCGGGGAGAGCAGGACCATCACAAGTATATAAACAATGCTTCCTTTTATATAAATATGTTCATGAATCTTTTTGTTTTCTTTTGTTCTGCGTATCCATGACTGTATCTCTCTAAGCTCAGGAGCTTTGCGGTGCTGATTTGTTCTGATTAGATTGGTTACTGTGTGTGTTTCCACCCAGAATATATCATACAATTGTAAAATAAATATATCTTATACGATTATGCAAATGGCAGTGTATTTTCGTATAATATTCACTGGTCTTCTTTCTGATATATTTCCACTGGCGAACAGTTTTTTTTATCGCCAAGAGAGTGAATGAATTCGTTACATTTATATTCATGTACAGCTTGTTGGTGAATGAATAAGTATATTATGATCAACAGCTTTAACGGACACACGACACCCTCGAGATACACCAGTGAGTCCGTAACATATATATTTAATATAATATTTACAAATTTCCATAATCTAAAACGGCCGTGTAAAAAAAACATCTTTATTAAAATGTTATATTCCTGGATAATGGTTCTTTCTGTTATATCTTTACATTTCACCTGACACGGATTTCCCTATAGAGTAGATAAAATATGGAGAACAAAGCAGACAATATCACCAGCATACAATCAGCATCAAATATAATATATCAAATGCTATGTTGTTTTTTGTTTGCTCCTAATTATTTTAATAAACAAAATCATTGGAATGTAGAACATGCTATTCATACATCGATGGCAGCATGTGAATCCAGAAGCGTTTAATGTACGAAGAGGAAGAGAACTTAGGCTGACTAAAACATTATAATAAGGCAAGTAAAAAGCAAGTGCGCCCAATATCACCAGAAACAATATTGCGATAACGTGACTTATCGATATTTTGAATCACTCTCCTGATGCGGATAGCTTCTTCATTTGGTATATACTTTAGTGAAGGACCAATCAGAAAAGTTACTTTAGATTGTGATCCTGCCATATAAAATCTCGTGGAACCAAATCCATAATAAGATTGAATCGAGTGTGACTTAAGGTCCATCCAAAGCACTTCTCTACTCTCTGCAGTCACAATCGCCTGATATGTGGGGTAAATCCTAACGTAAATCTTAGCTTGGTACTGGTGATGTTCAATTGAGCCACTCTTTGGCCTATCGCCCGTGTCATATATCATTATAGATTACTTACAAGACAATGTTCTTTATCCTAATCGATGACTCGTAAGCCAATTGATACTATCGACTTTGGAAGAGACCTGAGTTTCTGCAGATCAATAAGTTGAAGCATATAAGCCTTTCACGAGAAAAGAGTTAATATTTATTTGTACAACTTAGTTTACTTAAAAAAAAAACAAGGACACCACCAATTGTCTTAGCAAAGAAATGACCAAAGTGTTTGAGTCCCCCATTAAGTATATCAGCCATTATTTTCCTGCTCTTTTGTTTCTGGTCACTGCAAATTTGATCAATGTTTTGTTTTTGAGATCGTCAATCTTGATACAAGCTTGTGGTCAACATATTCCGGTATTTGCTTGGTATAACATGTTTCTAGAAAGGTTAGGTACCGTTTAGTTGATTCTCAAGAATATATCTTACCGAATATTTTACTTCAAGACGACAAATTAAATCATTTGTCTGTAGCTGAGTAGGAGCCCTCGCCTTCGCTGTTTAATGAGCAACCCCTACAATACAAAGCTATGCAAAGAGAGTTGAAATCCATATTAGTTAAAAACATTTCAAGTAAACAAATATGTCATGCTTTCAGCATTGACATGGTTCATGGTCTGTATATCCTCTATACAGGAAGCAGTTCTTAATTGTTGACTCTCGACTTTTTGTTTGACGTCAAAATGCAAACTTTCTCATGTATTTTTTCGACATATGCCTATTATGATCGATGTCCTAGTTTTAAAACTAATTTCATCTGATTATTATTCAGGTAACGTTAAAGAAAAATAAGAAAAATGTGTACTCTGAGTAGGAAATAAAAATAGCCAATTGTTTACCATTTGGTGATATACATATGGATTGAAATCATAACTATGAATCGACCAAAAATACGTAGGCTGTAACCTTGTTATTATTATTATATTAGACGACACTTTCGTGTACATTTCTCTTATACGCAAAAAATGCCGGTGGTGAGTAAGTTTTTGTACACAGTAAAATAGTTCGCACTTTGGATCACGCAAGCGTGGAGGAAGCTTATTTCCACACGACGAACGCTCTGCATTTCTGCGCAAACTGCTGTAATCACGCCCATGTTGTGCGCATGTGCACATGCAATCAAGTAATTTGTACGCCCTATGATAGACCTGCTGTTGTTTGATTAGCTAGTGACTGGATTGCTTTACTACATTAGTGTGATCTTAAAGCCTCATTATACAATGTGCTGTTAATTGGTGTAATTTACTTGTTCTAAAGAGGGATAAACAATCAGACATTAAATTGCACACACCGCTAAACGACGTAAAATATAAATGAAATATGGCAGCATAATCGACCAGCTTGTATGTAATTGTATATTTGCGACAGTACGTTTCCATTTCAGCTCAGCGTCCCTGTGACTCACATTAATCTCTAATCTGTTTAGTCGAAAGTTATCGTTTGGAACCGATTTTTTGTGCATACTTTATCGCCATCGTAAGAATGAGGAATCCGGACAGTTTCCAGCATTGCAGTTCATCGAAGTCAGACACTAGCTGAAATCGCCTACTCCATTTGAAAAGATCTACATATTTATGGGAGCCCTCGCTTATCGACATGTTGTGCTCCTCGAAGGTTAACTCTAATAAAAGGTATTTCAGGTTATCCATAGGAGCGTTACGGATGATTAGGTCCCCACAGAGCCGGTCATTATTCATTCACTATGGCCTTCATTTGCATTAGTTCGTCTACTAGACATCGGTTAAAATCATATTTAAAGCATCTAAAAAATAAGGTGGCTCTCTAAAGTATGGTTACCAAGACCGTGACTCATCTTTGCGATTATCACTCAGAGAATATTCACAGAATCTAGAGAATACTTATTACGAACCATGTAAAACACAACAATTACCAATGTTTTTGTACCTCGTGGGTGCGACGCATAGATATATTATTAAGGTGTGTATTCCTGTTCTTCGAACAATTAAGTAGGCCTTTTTCTATGGTAAAGTAAGGTAGCCATTCCAAAAAAGGAAGTAAAATGCATAACTGTGACTCAATGGTTCGGTTTATTGTCAATTGGTGCTTTCCTCTGGGCTATACTGATTTAGAATATCAATATCGAAGACATAAAAATGTCAATATGACTTTTGTTCCCAACAGGGAGAACGCGGTAGACAATTAGCCTTATCTCATCCCATGCTCCATGAATAATAAATTAAGCTACATGAAAGCTCTTTAATCAATCTTTGTCCAGGCAGGCAGACAGTAAAACAATACTTTCATGTCAAAATACACTTACTAAAATAATACATTAATTGTATCGTCTTTTGTTGTATGGTTTGAATTGGTTTGCACCGAATTTGGTTCTATTACAGTAAGGGGCCACGAGACCAACGATTTGCTAACGCTGTATTTTTGGTTGTCCAGGATATAAAGACGTTTATGCTAACTTTTTGAGCTCTCTTTTTGGGCACTTGCTTCGAGTTGTACAGCTTGTCCTGTACAGTTTTCCCAAGTTTACCATTGACTGCTTTCCTCAGACCAAGTATAGAAAGCATACAGAGGAAGTGCTGGAACGACAGAGTCGGAAACTGTTTGAGGAATTGGTAATTTTTTTTTAGTAAATTTGGTAAAAAAAAATAAGAAAGCCTTGGTTATTCCTGAGCTGGTATTGGTTAAGTTTTTTTGTCGTAGAAGAGCTGTGCATTTTACAACTGAGGTCTGACGATGCTTACGTGAGGCGAAGTCACGAAGGCATCCAGAAGTGAACGTACTTCTCCGTCATTTCAATCCAGTTTAACTAAGCAACCCACTCTGTTAGATCAAATCAAGATCATGGTCACCATAATGCACCAATTTAGTTCAATATTTAAGAATTACCTGATGTATATAGTTTCGCATTTTAAAGCATCAAATGCTAGAGTGTTTTGTCAAGCGACTCAAGGCAAATGAAAGACGGTACTTGTCAGTATAATATGATGTCCGCTTCACAGCAATGTATGTTTCCCGAATTATTTTACACCCTTACGTTTGGTGATGATCGAAAATAATCAGATTTGAAGGGGTTTTTTCCGCGTGTTTCCTTGATTCTGCTTTCTTCATGTATGGCTTTGTATTAAATGTAAAGGTAGACTGCGTTTCATCATTTTTTAGCTGATTGGTACTGGCGTTAATGTAGATTTATTGGTTCAACATTGCACCAAAAATGTTTTCCCTCACAAGGTTGTGACTAATTGGTTACAGTTATTTCCTGAATAAATATTAACGTGCAGTGATTCCTCTTTTACCGTTGTGTCTAGTTAACATTGGTCTATCCGAACAATACAACAGCCATATATTACTTTCCAGAGCAAATTCACCTAATACATTCGGCGATGCCCTTATGGGACACCGTACTAAGAAATAGTAGCTTCTTAGGTAAGACAATATGTTTCTGAATTTCGCAAAAAGCAACCTTAGACAAAATGTTTGATTAGTAAGTCAGTCAATTTGCCGTTAACGAAAAACACCGCGGTCAAACCGAATTGCAAATAACTAATTGCAACGGTTAAATCGAGGTTGACGGTAAGAACCTGAAAACGTAAAGAATGGGCTGTCTATGTTTCACTGGTGATAAGATTCAAAGCTATTTTTTTAAGAAAAGCAACTCTGATCGAAAAATCAATAATTTATCTGTTGTTTAAAATATCGACAATTGTAAATGATCATATCTCTAAACAAGTGTCAGAAGTATGGCTTTACAAAAAACAGTACATCTTTTTGAATCTACAGATAATTCAGTCCACAACCTTGTATCGTTACATGCAAGACGCCATACTGGGTGTGACCTTTTTGTTTTCATTTCCAATACGAACGTCCAATACGAAGCTGTGGTGCCTAAAAAGTTGTATGGCAATTTTTGTTCTTAATTTTACACAATAACATGTGCCAGCTGTTTAATGTTATTGACACCCATCAAATAACCCATTCAGGATCCTATTGACACCCATCAAATAACCCCTCAGGATCCTATCTGACTCAGGAGATTTCTTTCTCGTTTTTCACGAAAACAGTATACAAAGGAAATGATAAGTAGCCCTGTAAGCGAAATGCACTTGAATATTAAGTCAAACATCTGGATAAGTAACACATCACACACTTTTCAGGGAATTTGTGACCAGAATACAAGTTTTGACTGAGGTGAATGTGGTCTACATAGCATTGTGTGTGACCCGAACTATTTGAAAGAGATATTGCAAGTTAACAGTTTCTCAGGGATTCTTCTGGTCCCACGCTTTGCCGTATTTTGACATCTGCTTTTCAAAATGGCGAACAGCTTCTATAATCACAATTGCCAGTCTGGACCAGAATTACACGACGGATATTTTGGTCATGTCAAGTGTATCACTCGACAGGAGGCGTGACAGGCCACAATAATACTAATTCAACACCTGTAGTGTGAATGTATAGAGA
>JAVFBZ010181116.1:0-15354 GCA_032466195.1 Katharina tunicata
CTTCCGACTGCGATTCACCTAACTGGAGGCGGCCAATCGCAATGTTTCGATTCGCAAGGTTAAGTCTCGGCATGTTGAAACTCGTGTACAGTGAAATGGGAAAGGCACATCATTGCCAGAATTGCAGCTTTAAACACCCATCACCACCCCAGTATTTTCCCCAAGTTTCATTTGCATTCGTCAAAATCTGAATATTCCATGTCGCTTAACACGAATTTCCACAGAAACGCGCCACAACGTGTGTTATTTTTTTCAGTGTAGTTGGCCATGTTGTCCCCCATAATCATCCATGGCTATTGTACACAAGAAACGATATTTTAAAAAAATTAACACTTTCTTGTGACATTTCACCTATGCGTTTCTTTTTTGACAGAGTATAATAACAATAGAGACAACAAAACAACTGGTTTAGGTTTAAAAATAATTTCTTATATTACGCTTCAGGTCCAATAAGCTTTCTGCAATTTTGAACAAAATTGACAAAGGTGGGCTAATAAACGAGGAGATGGATATTCAACAGCGCTGCGTAAATTTGGCTAAACGTCTCTCGTAAATCCTATGTAAAGAGGCGAGCATTGTCTCCATTCCGTTACTAGTGAGTCTGACAGGGTCTCAATTCCGTTACTAGAGAGTCTGACAGGGTCTCCATTCCGTTACTAGTGAGTCTGTCACTGTCTCCATTCCGTTACTAGTGGGTCTGACAGGGTCTCCATTCCGTTACTAGATAGTTTGGCACTGTCTCCATTTCGTTACTAGTGAGTCTGACAGGGTCTCTATTCCGTTACTAGAGTCGAGCAGTGTCTCCATTTCGTTACTAGAGAGTCAATCAGAGTCTCAATTCTGTTACTAGAGAGCATCAAAGTGTCTCCGTTCCGTTACTAGTGAGTCTGACAGGGTCTCCATTCCGTTATTAGTGAGACTGGCACTGTCTCCATTCCGTTACTAGTGAGTCTGGCACTGTCTCCATTCCGTTACTAGTGAGTCTGACAGAGTCTCCATTCTCTTACTAGAGTCGAGTTGTCTCCGTTTCCTTACTAGAGAGTCAAGCAGAGTCTTAATTCCACTACTAGAGAGTCTCACAGTGTCTCCGTTCCGTTACTAGTGAGTCTGACAGGGTCTCCATTCCGTTACTAGAGAGTCGAGTAGTCTCCACTTCGTTACTAGAGAGTTGAGCAGTCTCCATTCCGCTACTAGAGACTCTGACAGTGTCTCCATTCCGTTACTAGAGAGTCGAGTAGTCTCCATTTCGTTACTAGAGAGTTGAGCAGTCCCCATTCCGTTACTAGAGACTCTGACAGTGTCTCCATTCCGTTACTAGAGAGTCTGACAATGTCTCCATTGCTTTACGAGTGAGTCTGACAGGGTGTTCATTCCGTTACTACAGAGTCGAGCAGTGTCTCCATTCCGTTACTAGAGAGTCGGTCATAGTCTCCATTCTGTTACTATAGAGCCGAGCAGTGTCACCATTCCGTTAATGGAGTCTGACAGGGTCTCCATTCCGCTACAAGTGTGTCTGACAGGGTCTCCATTCCGTTACTAGAGAGTCGATCAGAGTCTCAATTCCGTTACTAGTGAGTCTGACAGTGTCTATATTCCGTTACTAGTGAGTCTGACAGGGTCACCATTCCGTTATTAGAGAGTCGAGCAGTGTCTCAATTCCGTTACTACATATTCGAACAGTCTCCAGTCCGTTACTAGTGAGTCTGAAAGTGTCTCCATTCCGTTACTATTGAGTCTGACACTGTCTCGATTCCGTTACTAGTGTCGAGCAAAGTCTCCACTTCGTTACTAGAGAGTCTCACATTGTCTCCATTTCGTTACTAGAGAGTTGCGAAGGGTCTCCATTCCGTTACTAGAGAGTCTGACACTGTCTCCATTCCTTTACTAGTGAGTCTGACAGGGTCTCCATTCCGTTACTAGAGTCGAGCAGAGTCTCCATTCAGTTACTAGAGAGTCTCACAGTGTCTCCGTTCCGTTACTAGTGAGTCTCATAGTGTATCCGTTCCGCTACTAGTGTGTCTGACAGGGTCTCCATCACGTTACTAGATAGTCTGGCAGGGTCTCCATTCCGTTACTAGAGAGTCTGACACTGTCTCCATTCCGTTACTAGAGAGTCTGACACTGTCCTCATTCCGTTACAAGAGATTCGAGCAGTGTCACCATTCCGTTAATAGAGAGTCTGACAGGGTCTCCATTCCGTTACTAGTGAGCCTGACAGTGTCTCAATTCCGTTACTAGTGTGTATGACAGGGTCTCCATTCCGTTACTAGAGAGTCGAGCAGAGTCTCCATTCCGTTACTAGTGAGCCTGACAGTGTCTCAATTCCGTTACTAGTGTGTATGACAGGGTCTCCATTCCGTTACTAGAAAGTCGATCAGAGTCTCCATTCCGTTACTAGTGAGTCTGACAGGGTCTCCATTCCGTTAATAGAGAGTCTGACAGGGTCTCCATTCCGTTACTAGTGTGTATGACAGGGTCTCCATTCCGTTACTAGAGAGTCGAGCAGTATCACCATTCCGTTAATAGAGAGTCTGACAGGGTCTCCATTCCGTTACTAGAGAGTCGAGCAGTGTCTCCATTCCGTTAATAGAGAGTCTGACAGGGTCTCCATTCCGTTACTAGTGTGTATGACAGGGTCTCCATTCCGTTACTAGAGAGTCGAGCAGTATCACCATTCCGTTAATAGAGAGTCTGACAGGGTCTCCATTCCGATACTAGTGAGTCTGACACCGTCTCCATTCCTTTACTATTGAGTCCGACACCATCTCCATTCCGTTACTAGAAAGTCGATCAGAGTCTCCATTCCGTTACTAGTGAGCCTGACAGTTTCTCAATTCCGTTACTAGTGTGTATGACAGGGTCTCCATTCCGTTACTAGAGAGTCGAGCAGTGTCTCCATTCCGTTAATAGAGAGTCTGACAGTGTCTCCATTCCGTTAATAGAGAGTCTGACAGGGTCTCCATTCCGTTACTAGTGAGTCTGACAGGGTCTCCATTCCGTTAATAGAGAGTCTGACAGGGTCTCCATTCCGTTACTAGTGTGTATGACAGGGTCTCCATTCCGTTACTAGAGAGTCGAGCAGTATCACCATTCCGTTAATAGAGAGTCTGACAGGGTCTCCATTCCGATACTAGTGAGTCTGACACCGTCTCCATTCCTTTACTACTGAGTCCGACACCGTCTCCATTCCGTTACTAGAAAGTCGATCAGAGTCTCCATTCCGTTACTAGTGAGCCTGACAGTGTCTCCATTCCGTTACTAGTGAGTCTGACAGTGTATCCATTCCGTTACTAGAGATTCGAACAGGGTCTCAGTACCGTTCGAGGCAACCTAACTCCCCGTGTTGCACGGAATAAAGACTTCCGTCGTTTACTACGGTCAGAAGCCGAGTAAGATTTATCATTTTTGATCATTCATCTCCTTCGTGTTTAAAACAGGTTTTCTGCATCTCTGTCATGTCTTCTTTTCCTTTTTTTTTTTAAGAAAGGGTGAGTTGAGAGATTTTCCAGTTTACAAAAAAAAAAAAAATGTCAGAGGAAGAACTAAAAGGTGTCTCCAGTGACATAAGCACTTTCAACGATGACGATGAATTGTGGGCCGATTTTGACGCAGTTGCCCAAATCTCGGACTTTGTAGAGAAATCTAACTCTCCCACGTACAATATTACTCTAGACGGTCCGCAGGAACTTATGCTTCAACCTGGCGCCTGGAAAAAACCAACCGGTTCCACAATAGCGATCAGATCCACGTCAAGAGGAGGGACACATAAGGAAACCTGTGATGACGGGACAGCTATGTCTGCAGACAACAGTTCTATTGGCGTCTCATATTCTTTATCAAACCATACACAGCCTAATTTAGTTTTACCACCAAATCGCCGAGCTGTCTCCATAACTTCTTACCTTCGCCATGCGACCTTGACCTCAGGAGATAAACACGACTCCTTGACCCCTGACCTTGGACCCTCCAGCACAGCCAGCGCCACGATTTCTGCTGATCAACCTAAGGACAAGCAGAGATCACGGCCGTTTTACTCGGATACAAAGCTTTCGTCTTCCAAAGCTTCTGTTCAGAAGGTTCATAAAGTCCCATCACTTATCAAGCTTACCAAGGGTAAGATTGTTTTTAATTTGATAAAATCTTCTTTGTTACACCTTACCACAAAACATATATAAAAGAAAAAACAAACCCAAATTCGATGCTTTAATCAGAAGAATTTTAGGCCAATCATATGCAAAGAAAGGAAAACAAATCAAAAATGGAATAATTTGGTTTGTTAATAACCATCTTATATGCAATGACGGATATATAAAAATTACTTAATTACATGATAAAAAAGGGCAGCCTACAGATATGCGCAAGTACCATGGTCATATATATTTGTACAAAGGAAACACAACACATACAACACCATAAAGGCCCCCCCAAAAAACATTGATATATGAAAGCAGCCAAATGTCTATATTGATATCGCACACTGATCGGCATTATTCCCAATTCGCTTTTTACAGATCTAACAGGAAGGGAAATGAAAAGGGTAACTAGTCATAGCTCGGAAAACACGGCCGCCTGTAGCGCCGCACTGACTCAGAACGATAGCAAACCTGAAGATAAGGCTCGAGCTAGTAGCCCGGAAGGACCGGATAAAGTTGTCTCTATTGCTCGAGAAGAAGATAAAGTAGTTCCGGTCATTCGAAAAAAGAAAAAAGTTGTAAAGCAAACCCGTGCAAGACGAATCGTAGTAAAGCCAGCCGCAGACGCTATTGATTCTGATAGTGACGTCAGTGACAATGACGTCACTTTTAACGAGGATCACAAGCTTGATACCAATCAGAACTTGCTTAGAAGGTCAAGGAAAGCCCGGAGACGTCACAGAAAACTAAAGGCTGTCCGTTTAAAGCTGACCAAAATTGTTTCTTGTTTCCATATGTGCTGTAAACCATGAGTGTTTTAAACCCCAAATAGATAGTGTAATTTGAGAGTAACACTATATGTTTTAAAATTCAACACATACCGGACGATATTTTTTGTGTATCTTATTTTTATATGTAATATAATAAACATTTGCATTCTGATATGTACAATTGTTGCTCAGCTATTCGTATATTATATGTGCAAATACACTTGAAACCGTGGACAGCAGAGAGGTGTTACTAGAGAGTCAATCAAAGAGTCTCAATTCCGTTACTAGATAGTCTCACAGTGTCTCCGTTCCGTTACTAGTGAGTCTGACAGGGTTTCCAATATAAGCCGATGTTACGTATAAGGGTCTGCCTTTGATTAAAACTTTCGCCGGTATATACAACCGGCTTGGTCATAAAGAAGAACCATTTTATGTGGTAATATGTGGTTAATTGGCTGCAATTATGCGGTCGTCGTCGGGTGAATTACAGTTTTCATAAAAAAATCATACATTAAAACAGCGCAAACCTCTGTCTCGCTTTGGTTCAATTTATGTCAAAATCTTTAAATAAATAAATAAATAAATAAAACATTATATAACTTAGCAACAGGATGTTCTAGGTTTGTGTATAATTTAGTTACGTGTTTTAAAGTATAGCGGTCCGTGAAGGAATGGTATCATTTGTATAAAACGGTCCATTGATTCACTTCGGTGACGGGCCTTGTATGTGATGACGAGGCATTTTGAATATACCGCTAATTGACTAAAAAAAGACGGATGGTACCGGAGATAGGCGAAGTTGAACTAGAATGGGAATGGTATAGCACGCGTCCTACAAGCTTGAAAATAAAACAACATGACTTTTCTAGTTTTTCGTCTTGTCGTGAGCTAATTAAGCGACAACGGATATACCATCGGTTTCTTTTCTTTTTGTATAATATATTTCAGTAAGTGTTTTTTTTTTTTATCTTTGAAAATAATTTACAAATGACAATTACACGGGCATCGAAAAAGTTAACTAAACTGAGCCGGCTCTGATGCGGATTAGAGCCGGCTTTTTTAGTTCGCCAATTAATGGCGGTTTGTTGTTACACGGCACTTTCGGCATCGCTGCCAGCAAGCGTCGCGGGAATCTTGGCACACTGCCAGCTAGCTTGAGCGAATGGCAAAACAAAAGAAAACGTCACGGTATTCCAAGAACGCCACCTGTCGTTGAACTTAACTGATGCGGATTACTTTTAACCCATCAAATTTGGAGGGCCAAAAAAGGCGGACTATTCTGATCCGGATCCGATTAAGTCCACCCTTTTCTGCCGTGTAAACGCAAACCTAAATCTGATCCGGATCAGAACCGACCCAGACCCAATCATTGTTGCCCGTGTAACCGCCGCTTATGTTATAGTCGTGGTTATACGGGCATTGAAAAGGTGAACTAAACTGAGGTGGCTCTGATCCGCATCAGAGCCGGTTTATTTTAGTTCGCCAATTTACGGAGGTTTGCGGTTACACGGCACTTGCCAGCAAGCGTTGCGGGAATCTTGGTACACTGCCAGCTAGTTTGAGCGAGCGGCTACACGATGGAAAAACGTCACGGCTTTCCAAGAAAACGTCACGGCATTCCACGAGCGCCACGTGTAGGTGAACTAACTGATGCGGATAATTGTTTACCCATCAAATTTGTTGGGTCAAAAAAAAAGGGCTCTCGTTGTTTGACCTCTATTTATCGCGTACTATCACGAAACGACGTGGCGTCATTGTTACGTTTTATCCTTTCATTTGACGTCATGACGCATAACCTGCTACATATAAAGTTTAGTTCGCCGCTACGTCAGAAACGCGGGAAAAACGTTTGAAAGGAAACTTTGTCTTGGTTTGTTAGTAATCCTGAATGAATTCGGTAAGTCATGGAAGTGAAACGTGGACAATCTTCCGTTTTTAGGGAGCTTGATAAGAAACTCGGGGAACTGGAGAGAAAGGTGAAATATTTGGAAAGATATTTTAGTGACATGCAAGAGCGTGCTGCTGATCTTGAAGTTTTGGCAGAAGCTGTCACTAAAAATGCAAAAAAGGAGAAAGATTTATCCAACTTGACCGATGCTATGATTGGCCACGAAGAAAATTCGATTGTCTTACTTCGGTACATATTTGGCCTCCTTCATGTTATCAAAAAAAGTGTTATCCAAGAGTATGAAGAATTCCAAGAAATCCAAACCATTGCAGACATGAAGGTTCACTCAAGGAAACCCGCCTTTAAAGAAGCGGTTATGAGGAGTTTTCCAGAAATTGGACTGATCGGAATCGATATGCCAACTTTTCTGTGTATCTTGGATATTTGTACACAGGACAAAATTCTAACGGCAGAGGTGGGATTGTTTATCCGTGTCAACGCCAACTCTAATTTCTCTCCCTTACCTACACTCGGAAGTCAGGACGATTTAAGGGAGGGAGAAAAGGAAGTCCGCGACCTATTCAAGTTTATTGCTGGTCGTAAACTGGACAAGAAAACCCGCGGTAGTTTACGGCGCTTTGTAGCCGCTGGGCAATGTTCGCGCACACACAGAGCTGTCAAGGATTTTCCTGACCCCTTCCTTGTTAAAGATATTTTAGGATTTAAATGAGTATGGTCACATCTTGGTGGTGTTTTCTAGTGAGCGTTTTTGATACGAAGGGTGCGGCTGTATTGCGCCTGTGCAACGTCTGAAAAAGTCCCCACATCATTACCCAGATTGCGTATATACAGTGCTAATTCAGGTATAGACCTAGGTTCTATCTATGGATAATTGGGTTACCCAAAGCATTATAGTTTTTTTTAAATATTAATCAATGCAGTCTTCTGCTTTACTTTAATGCCCTATATACGTATTTGTATTTGAATATTTTAAAATTAATAGATGCATAATTATGCAGTATACTTTAATATTGATACAAAGACAGTTTCAAATGTGAAGAGTATATACTATTCGGGTTTCACAGTTAGGGGTAAGTGTTTGCATTTAGCGTTAACGTTGACTGTAAAAGAAGTTGAGAATTTTTTTATTAGTCATGTCTTGGACAACATCCAATCTAAATTGTTCTCAAGTGTATTAATATATTGCCCAAGATAGGATGTTTAAATCAAAATAAACTTCTATTATATGTTTCTTACAGTTATGACTAACTAACTGTTAACACGTAGATTTTTTTAAATTAAAAAAAGTCTTAATTTAATAGAAATTCTCAACAATGTTAATAAACTAATTGCAAAGATTGTTGAAGGGGAAAACTTTTGTCATACGTCCTTTTTATCAGTTAGTGGCGGTGATTTACATTTAGCGTAAATATCTTTTTTAAGCGGCATTTAGAATCTGGGTACATTAAAAAACATGACGACTGAGATGGATTTTCAACTTCTGGATATAGTGGTAAGCGACGTTTCGGCCTAGATGCTAAGACCGTTTTCAGGCAATTATTACAAATCTCAACAGACATAATTTATTCGAGTGACATGGAATAACACACTTACAAACATAGATTTTTGGCGACGATTCCCTTCCGTATTCGCGATCTCTCTATTATGATTATGTCGTCATAATGTACGTTGAGATTTGTAATCATTGCTTGAAAACGGTCTTAACATCTAGGCCAAAACGTCGCTTACCAATATATATATCCAGTGATTGAAAAGCCATCAGCCGTCATGTTTCTAACGTAAATAGAAAGTGTACATTTCAATAAGAAAATAATGTCTTATTTAGTTTTCTATTAACGTTTGCATTTATTTTCCACTTTTTATTCATTTGGACTAAATTTGATTGTCTAAACCATTTTTTGGAAGGAAAAAAAAAAAAATGGCCGCCATGACACTTGACAAGTTTTCAAAGACATGATGTATCATGTATCCTTCGTGTATGGAACAGAATCACCGCCAAAAGTCTATGTGTGTAAGTGCGTTATGTTATGTCACTTAAAGACATTCTATCTGCGTATTTCTACTTGTTTTGTATACAGAGTTTGTAACATAGCAGCGTTTACCCAAACGTTTGCCCTGTACCAGCGCCCCTGACGTCATAATGGAGCATCCGACTGTCCAAATCCATGCATGTGACTAAGTCTGCAATGTGGGTTAAACTGTTAAGTTACCAACTCTATATGGCTACGTAAGACGAGAAAATCAGCCTGGATGAATTCAATTTTTCCTACACACCAACCTGATTGTCACATAGCGTGCACGAGTTAGTCGAAATATACACACAAAATTTATTCCAGTGACATGGCATAACACACTTACAAACGTAGACTTTTGGCGATGATTCCCTTCCGTATTCGCGACCTCTCTGTAAAGATTATGTCATCGTATCGGCTGAAAATATTTTCTGTGTATTTTTCAATTTCTAACGTTTAAATTTTTTAAAATTTTAACTGTTGTATTATATAAAGCAATTAATTTGTTTTAAACTGAAACATTTTTCTGAAATTTATTAACATTTGTTTGATAGATAGGATGGAATTGCAGTTAAAGGGCAAGACCAAGACATTATTTGTAAATGCTTTTGACCTATCATTAAAATGTATATTTCGATAGTTTAATTTAGTATCTATTTCTTCTTCCTGTTTGATTTAGTAGTACTAAACGTAAATAGATACGGATTTAAGGCAGCGAGAGAGGTAAAAACTATCCATATACACAACTTCAGTCCCAATTAAGATGACCCAAAAGAGGTGAGAGATTAAAACTATCCATATACACAACTTCAGTCCCAATTGAGATGACCCCTACACTGCGTAATAATTAGATAAGTATATATGAATACGCTCATTTTACGTGTAATCGTAGTAGGTTTTGGGCCTGTTGGCCATGGGCAGTGTTTCGGAATCCTTTTTGGTAGAATAAACCAGCGTAGATTCCTCGTCAGGGGTCGACGCTATTAGGGCTGGGGCGGTATATTGTTGTGTTCGTTGGAGTTAGATAGTGTGTTTTCTTAGCATTTCTTTCAGATTCTTGCCGCGGCGGAATGTAATATTTGGTTTTCCGACTTGTGGGTGGCACATGTTTCTCCAGTATTTCTTTAGGATAGACCTCACAGCGTATGCGTGTGGGTGAAACGTAGTAACAAATCTAGGCGTGCGTTGTAGTTTTTTAATAGCATAGTTTCTCTTTTTCTTTTTTGTTCTATTTAGTAGACTCTGTCGGTCTTTGTAGTTCAGTCTTGCTAGGTTCTCTTTAACTTCTGTTTGACAATATTGTCTGATAGATAGTTTCGTTTTGAAGCTGTTTTCTTTGTTTTTGTAGTCACATATCTGCTAGCTTCGCCGGTAATAATAGAGCTGAAGCAGTTTTGAGGATGGCAAGATGATCTGTGTAGATATTGGTAGCTTTCCGTTTTCTTAGTGTGGACTTTTAAGTCAAGGGTATTATTCTGGTAGAATCTCGGTCTCATAAACACCTTCAAGTCGAGGAATAAAATCTATTGATTAGATACTTCATGCGTAAAACTTAGGAGATTGTGGGCTTCTTTGGCAGAAGTGAACAATTCTTCAATTTCATTTCTAGTTCCAGTAAAAATAATAAATCCATCATCACGGAATCTTTTGTGAAAGGTAATTTGATCTCTGTGTAGGTAATCTTTAATTATATTATTAATATGTAGATGAATAGCAGTATTACAAAGTTCGGGGCTAGGGACTGCTCCCTGGGGGGCCCTAACTGTTTGTCTGTAGAATTTTCCGTTAAACTGGAATTCATTCTTAGTCAGAATAAGATTAGCAATTTTCAATAGTGTATCAGTAGCAGGTCTAGGTATTTCATATTCAATGTTATCATGTTTATCTAACTCTTCTTTGACAGAGTTTAGTATTTCATCAAATGGTAGATTTGTGTAGTGAAGGGACATCATAGGTAACCAGTAGAATATTTGTAGGTAGATGCAAGTTTTCAATTTCCGTGAAGAAGTGAGAGGTGTCTGATATATAGGTAGTTGAGTTTTCACAATCGGTAGTAGAAAATATTCAAGGTATCTGCCAAGTTTTTCAGTAGGTGAGTTACATCGGGATATAATAGGTCTACCTGGTATTCGAACTTCCGAAACACTGAACGCTAGACAGGGGTCATGGTTAATTTGTTCAGGCTTAAGTTTGTGCATTTTTGGTAGAAAGTAAAGCATAGGGGTTTTCTTAGTTTCGAATGGATCGTATAGGTATCTATAGATCGTTTTACTGATATATCTTTCTTTGAATAGTTTGCTTGCCAAGTTCAGAGCTAGTTTGTGTGTAGACTTTAAGTTAATGTTGGTAACTGCCTCGTAGTGAATGCCGTCGTAAAGTTGAGTGTTAGCTTCATAGACTTATGAAGATCGGTCCAGTACAACTGTAGTATTGTTCTTATTCGCTTTTGTGATAATAATGTTTCTGTAGAAAATTCACAAACTTAAGCCTGAACAAATTAACCATGACCCCTGTCTAGTAGTGTCCAGTGTTTCGGAAATTTCGAATACCAGGTAAACCTAATATATCCCAATGTAACTCACCTACTGAACAACGTGGCAGATACCTTGACTATTTTCTACTAGGCCTACCGATTGTGAAAACTCAAACTACCTATATATCAGACACCTCTCACTTCATCACGGAAATTGAAAACTTGCATCTACCTACAAATATTCTACTGGTTACCTATGATGTCACTTCACTCTACACAAATCTACCATTTGATGAAATACTAAACTCTGTCAAAGAAGAGTTAGATAAACATGATAACATTGAATATGAAATACCTAGACCTGCTACTGATACACTATTGGAAATTTCTAATCTTATTCTGACTAAGAATGAATTCCAGCTTAACGGAAAATTCTACAGACAAACAGTTGGAGCTCCACAGGGTGCAGTCCCTAGCCCCGAACTGTGTAATACTGCTATCTGTCTACGTATTAATAGGATAATTAAAGATTACCTACACGGAGACCAAATAATCTTTCATAAAAGATTCCGTGATGATGGATTTATTATTTTTACTGGAACTAGAAATGAAATTGAAGAATTCTTCACTTCTGCCAACGAAGCCCACAATCTCCTTAAATTTACGCATGAAATATCTAATCAATAGATTTCATTCCTCGACTTGAAGGTGTTTATGGGACCGAGATTCTACCAGAATAATATCCTTGACTTAAAAGTCCACACTAAGAAAACGGAAACCTACCAATATCTACACAGATCATCTTGCCATCCTCAAAACTGCTTCAGCTCTTTTATTACCGGCGAAGCTAGCAGATATGTGAGAAACTGCAACAATGAAACAGACTACAAAAACAAAGTAAACAGCTTCAAAACGAAACTATCTATCCGACAATATTGTCAAACAGAAATTAAAGAGAACCTAGCAAGACTGAACTACAAAGACCGGTAGAGTCTACTAAATAGAACAAAATTGAAAAAGAGAATCTATGCTATTAAAAAACTACGACGCACGCCTAGATTTGTTACTACGTTTCACCCACACGCATACGCTGTGAGGTCTATCCTAAAGAAATACTGGAGAAACATGTGCCACCCACAAGTCGGCAAACCAAATATTACATTCCGCCGCGGCAAGAATCTGAAAGAAATCCTAAGAAAACACACTATCTAACTCCAACGAACACAACAATATACAGTCCCAGCCCTAATAGCGTCCACCCCTGACGAGGAATCTACGCTGGTTTATTCTACCAAAAAGGATTCCGGAACACTGCCCATGACCAATAGGCCCAAAACCTACTACGGTTACACGTAAAATGAGCATATTCATATATATTTATTTAATTATTACACAGTGTAGGGGTCATCTCAGTTGGGACTGAAGCTGTGTATATGGATAGTTTTTACCTCTCTATTTATCGGCAAATTACAGCTGTCAACACAGATGCCATATCTCTATTAATGGGTTCATCGCACAGCGATAATAAATTTGTCATTGTCAGGGGGATTACACACATAGAATCAGTAACTGTTATTATGGTTAATCTTCGAGCTACTTCTAAACCCGTTCCATCGTCGCGATTAGCACGCTTCTGGGTTTTCTTTACTTTGATGTAAGTGACACCATATATTATGACCACCAGAAGCAGTCCCAATGCATTCAGAACAACAAATATCAATAGAGAAAACTCCCAGCCTTGACCTAAAGGGTCAACAAAATTGAACGGCAAGCACACAGCGTTTCTGCTATAATAATCACCGAAATAGGACGGGGCCGTAAATGGAAAAAAAAAACAATAAGGAGGCAGACAATCCAACCCAGAGCCATGGTCAACTGTGTCGATTTCTTATTGAACTGGTATTTTGTAAATGGAAAAGTCAGTTTTTGGGTTCTGTCCAATGCGATACAGACTAGTGTAAACATGGACATCAGGCAGGAAACACTCGCCAAAACCCTGATGGCTATACAAAGAGCAGAATGTCGCCAGCTCTTATCGTTCAAGGTATAGATGCCTTTGTAATGAACATTAATAATGGATAATACTAATAAATACACACCCATCCGTAGACCAGCTATGCTAAGGTTTAGAACAAATATTGATGGAATGCTTAGGACTTTCTTAAAGAATAAACGCCAACCAATTACGCCCCCATTCCCTACTAAATCTAGAACGACAAGAACCCAAACAATTCCAGATACGAAGTCATCGGAAAGAAAATCGGAACAAGAAGTGTAACTGTTTACTGGAGGGGAACATTTAGTCGCTCGAGATCACACGTTACAACAGAAGACGTAGGAATCGGTTACCAAAGATTTTACGGTAAGATAACGAAACGAATCTGCCTTTGATTCGTCCAGATTGTTGTTGGCCAGGGACAGCACGCTCAACTTTGATAACGAGAAAAAGTCATTTACATCAACATTTGTAAGAATATTGTTGGACAAATTGATAGAAGTAGGCCTAACTTCCAAAAGCCCTAAAAAGCTGCCATTGCCAATTTCCTCCATATACTTCCCATTCAGATTGAATTCTGAAAGAACAGACAGACCGATAAAACTGCTTGCAAATATGTGACAACTCGGGTTACCGTTTAAATTGAGAATGTTTTAGTTCTTTAAGCCCAGAAATGTGTACGGTTCTATAGCAGTTAATAGATTGTCACTTAAGTCCAATAAATTAAGGTTCGTCGTGAGATCGAGAGATCGAATATAGTTACGGTGCAGATCAGTTTATGAAAACCTTTTTTTTATGAAAAAGTACCTTTTGTCACATTGAGTTTGTTTTCACTGAAATCAAGAACCATCAATTCAGACGACATGACCATTTGTGGTATGAACATGAAATCTTGACCAACACAATTAACACCGAATCCCAGACATGAACAATTTCTTGGGCAGCTCGTAGTTCTGTAAGCTACAGAACATTTCATCATCTACTGCAGATTTGCAATGTACTTGTCAGTTACAAACGTATTCGAGTGATACACATTGGTTTGATCTGCCACACCTCAGTTTGTTAGGAAAGGTTCGGTTGTCACAGTCCATCTCATCCTCCCCTTCAACGCAATCCTGGACTCCGTGACAAACTTTGCATTGAGGAATACAGTACGAGGCTGGGCATTTGAAGTTATCGGGACACTCAAAGTTCTCACAGTGTCTGAGATGTGCTCCACTAGCACAATGCAGTAATTGGTTGCCACTGTCGTGATCGTAAAGACACGTTTTATCACTAGGGAAGCATTTAACGTGGTCAGCGTGACACAGCTGATGATCTTATTCCCCAGGACATTCGAAGTTCGTGTAGAAGACGTTTTACCTATGCTCTTTTTTGTTTATACCTTCGTCTGCTTCGGTGACGTCAGGACAGTCGACTTTCAAGTCACCCACCTTGTTATACGGAAGGCAGCCTTGTATCGGACATTTGAAGTTCTTGCATTTCAGATCCTAGTCACAAACGCATTCGTCAGAGTGGTCAGCACAATCCGCCAGATGGTCACAGCGTTGCTGATGTAACGGTATTTAAATCATGTAATAATGGGAGACTACACTTATTGTTAACATGTCTTCACGAGAGTTAGTCCCCTTGTTTCCTGGCTGAGGGTTTTTGATTGGTTGAGTCGGGGTTGGGTTTTAATGTACGTTGAAGTGTTCGATTGATAAATAAACTCTTGGAACAAAGCCTGTCGTCAGTAAATTTGTGAGCATCCCGGCCGTAACAGATGGTGGAGAACCCGGGCATAAGCAAAGAAGATGATGGCCTAGTCTACAAGTTGAAAACGAACCTGATCGTACATATTTGGAAAACATTTATATTGTGTTGTTGTTGTTACAAACTGTGGGTTGACAATTTTTCCTTTTCGCAAATAACAACAACAACATTTGTGACTGTGTTATAGGGATGCCTAATAAATCCCCTAAATCTCGTCGCTCAAGACGAAAGACAGTCATCGCCAATTTCTGACCACAATTCAACCTGCTCAGATGATAAAAATTACAGTGAAATACAAATTAACAA
>JAVFBZ010181127.1:0-15354 GCA_032466195.1 Katharina tunicata
TTTCAAAGTAATTGTTTTAGTTTATGCACAAACTTCAAAGTTGGTTAAAATCAAGGCAATCACAATTTGTTGTAAAATCGTTATTGTGAGTGATTATGTTACTTTAAAGTCACATACGCACACACAAAGTATGTATTTTGTGTTAACACAGAATCACATAAGTTATAGACATTTTTCTCAAGAAGTAAAAAGTATGGCAGCAGTGATAATGGTTTAATAAACCGAAATATTGAAATCGAACGTTCCAAACTTCGAATAATTTGAAAGGAGTTGTAACGGGGTTCTATTTTATGTTAAATTGTATATTAGAGCCCAAACCGAAGTAAAGATCTGAATTAACAAATGTTTTGTTTATGGCATGATTTCGTTGACGCAGTATATAACGTAGTTTTGATAATGATGTGGTTAAGATACATTATATAGTAAGCAATTAACCTGATAAATAAATAACTACTGATCATTAAAACAATATGGCTTATATTTATTGTCAATTCCTGTGAATTTATATTTCTGTTTATCTACATGTTCATTATATTGCAATATATTGTTCGCGAATATTTTGATGTCTCCCAATTATACACACTACAGAGGCCGCACACGGTCAAGAATTCTATGGTCAAAACTGAAATTCCGCGTTACAGTTTTGCATTATTTCGAGCATGAAACAAGTTACGGTTTTCAATAGAACTTAAACCAGAAGAAGTTGGAAGTAATCTAAATGATCCATGAAGCGCTACTGTTCGTGTGTGATCGATGTTGTGCACAGCAACTGAAGAATGCTGTTACAGACAACCCAATTATGAATGGTATTAGACATTTCAGTTTATTTTTGGAACGCGCATTGTCAAATGGTTTCAATAACAAAAC
Source organism: Katharina tunicata (assembly GCA_032466195.1). Taxonomy (NCBI): domain Eukaryota; kingdom Metazoa; phylum Mollusca; class Polyplacophora; order Chitonida; family Mopaliidae; genus Katharina; species Katharina tunicata. Next base: position 868 of record JAVFBZ010181127.1, read on the forward strand.
AAATATTTGTAGGACCGCCATAAGAAGTTTGCAAGCTTCTGAAGTTGTTTTTCTCTAAAGCATAGTTTTCTAGTCTGTGATAAAACAAACCTGTAAATGAAGAGCTCAGCCTTATGACACCCCAGGAACAAATATCTAAAAGCAGAAAATGTGTTCTATACGTGACTAAACATTTTAATCTGTCAAAAGATTATATCTCTTTTGCGGTAGTAATACATACATATTTAGCGAGAAGAAGGGATGATTACTTGCCCAAAGCATGTATACGTTAACAAGTATGTGAACAACAAAAAAATAGGAAATGTCAGATTTTACAACCCTTTTAACTGGAAGTTTATTTTATCTGGCCATAGCTGGTAGCTTCGTTTATTTACTTGGGAAGACGCGACGGATATTTGCCTTAAAATATATTCGTCAAGTATGTTAATAAAAATATAATATCAGACGTTTTCGGGGACTTTATTACCTGTAATGTTGAGTTCAGTTGTTGGAAAAAGAACGCCGAAAGCATTTAGCATCGAAGAACCGCGACTACTAATCGCTAAAAACTACGCGCCTTGGCAAGTATATTATCATGGAGAAATAAAGAGAGTATTAAGTGTGATGGCCAGCTGACCTGACTGATGCTTCGAGTCTTGTTATATACAGGAATACATTACAAGCTGACCTGACTGATGCTTCGAGTCTTGTTAGATATAGGAATTATTATACATTACAAGCTGACCTGACTGATGCTTCGAGTCTTCTTAGATATAGGAATACATTACAAGCTGACCTGACTGATGCTTCGAGTCTTCTTGGATATAGGAATACAATAACATAATTCATCAAAGTATTTCTTTGCAAGTATGTTATCGAAAATAACAGTTATTTCTGAGTGAGTGAGTAAGTATGTATCTTATCGGAAATAATAATAGGATAGAATAGTTTTGATGGGGTATTAACAGCGTTGTCAAATTGGTATCCGGCAGATAGGGTTGAATATTTAGCGGTGAAGACGTACAGCTGTTAGGGGGGATGGGCACTGCTTGGAGTTTGCTTGTTGGTTTAAGTTGTTGTTCTTGGCTGGAACGGAGCGTCACTTAGCCTGCATGTGAGTGGAAGAGAGTATCCCATCTGCCAGCAAGAGAAAACATATCCCTGCTGACTGTTTGTTTTCCTGCCAAGAAAGTTGTGGTACGGCGGAAGATATCCCAGCGATAAAACGCCAGCTTCGAAAACGACTTCGCCACTAATCCAAGATGGCGTCCGAGAGTGACAGAAACAATAAAATAAACATTAGCCAATTGGCACAGTTATAAAGCAACCAGCAGACGTTCCTGAACTCCGCGTTTTTGCGATATATCTACTTGCTTGTCCACTTGTATTTGTAACATTTCCAAGAGACGGTTTACAGTAAGGGGGCCTAAGTGGAGCACAGATCCGCGTTTATATGCTTTGATAAAGTACCTACTTGCAATATTAATGGACCAAAATTTAGGGTAAAAAGTGCAAAGCCTTTTAATGTGTGTATATATTTTTGTCAAGAGTAATCACTTAATGTGTTTATATATATATGTATAATCTATTTAGCAGCGCTTATTCATGTTAACATTTTACTTCACTACGACGTGGGGAATGTAGACTAATTAATATATATTAAGAGCAATTAAATTTATTTTATTTTTTACTTTTTTTAATTATTGAGCTATGAGACTACAGTCTGGACTATGGTATGGCACACAAGTTTATGGAAGCTTAAAAGGCGTCCATGAAAATAAAACAATAAAATTGAACAAATAATATCGATTCGTAGGCTTTTCCTGGATAAAAATTCGGTGGTTCTACCGTGAGCCTCTGTAGTTCAGTCAATTAAAACCTATACATCATCTCATGTTCTATATATATTATCAGATACAAGTTTCTGGATAGATCATAATATCGAGTTATAGGAAACCTATTCAGGCATCTCGAGAAAAAGAAAAAACAGTTAAAATATTAAGAACGCAGGTGACGTATATGTAACAGACACATATATTTAGGTACATATTAAAAATACAATTAGAAAAGTGTATAATTTAGACTTGGAAATTAACGCATATGTCTATAACCTAAGGACAATGACAGTTATGAATTATCCGATAAAGAAGGGAGTTTTGTATTAACCATTAGGTCCTTTAGAGTTTTGTTGTACGCTAAATTATAGGTCTCAGCGGGAAGAGCTTTAAACATTTTAGGTACCATACAATTTAATAAGGTTTTACTATTACTGTGTTTGAAGACTATAGCAAACCGGTCACTAGTCTGGTAATATTGGAATACAACAGTAATAATGTATATTATTGATCTTTAACCAGGTTCCGAGTTGAAGCCTAATTGATACAACGTTTGGAGTGTATTAATCCAATTAGCTTTATGATTTAAAAATGATCTATAACCGAATGATCATTAAGGGAATATATTGATATGTATATATGTTTATATGCAGATTGCCTGTAATTATATGCAATTTTTTTTTTACCAATTTGCCTATGGTATGTTTAAAGATATTTATAAATTTGTACATATTGCATATAGATATTTGCAATTATATCACGTTTATACAAGCCTTCATTTGGAACAATGACATTCAGTATGCCAAATGTGCGAGTGCTCGAACATGAGAATTGTAACAGTTGGAAGCAATGCTTATAGGCATTAGCTTATCAGTCTGTTCAAATAATAATAATAATAATAATTATAATTATAGAAATATTAATAAATTGAATACAGTCAGTGTGTTTGTTTGTATTCGAATTATGGATTTCACAATATTATAGAAATTAAAATGTTTATCAACTTGCCAAATGAGCGTAAACATGTGGAAGAATGAGTGCCTGCTTGCATTAATAGTGGGATTATAATAAATTTATTATGACAAATCATGCAATAATTTTAACACTTTTATTCAGATTTCCCGAAAGATGAAATTAATTCCATTTAATTCAAATTAAAAAAAATCTGTACTGTTTCATTGGCTAAATTGTTTTTGACTAAAACCAGCCTCGGCTTTAATATAAATATTTAATACGATATATTTTATATTATAATCTAATTAAACCTACTCAATTTTATGCAAATTGTGCGAGTGGTTAACTGAGCCTTGGTGTTCTCAGTGATAAGTGGTATCAGGAAGCCGCTTTAATGTGGTGTTCTGTAAAGGGTCCTGTCCTTGTCCTGTGTTTTGTCAGCCGTGTAGTTGAGGGTGGTTGTCTTTATAGCCATTGGGCTGGCGCTCCTTCATATGAGTGAAATAACCCAGAGTACGTGTTGTGAATCCCCAATCAAAAACACAAAAAAACATGTATCTAAAGTTTTATATGATATATAAATAAGCACTGTTTATGATATAAATATAAATTTGGAAGACCTTAGCGAAATTGACATTTTAATTATATTTGCCAATAAAGATCGTCTTGAATTTTAACTGATGGAAATAATTTAAGAAAACTATAAGCCCTAGCTTGCACTTGATTGATAGAAATGAGAATCTCACTGGTACTTTTCCTTGGTCGGACCAACTCGCTTATACACTGTGGTTTCTCCTCGTTTTAATTATATTTGCCAATAAAGATCGTCTTGAATTTTAACTGATGGAAATAATTTAAGAAAACTATAAGCCCTAGCTTGCACTTGATTGATAGAAATGAGAATCTCACTGGTACTTTTCCTTGGTCGGACCAACTCGCTTATACACTGTGGTTTCTCCTCGGAGAATTGTCACCGTTTCACACAACATTTTTCAGAAACCATGCAGTCATATACGTTTATAAGACCACCAACAGCTTGAAAGTTTTTTTGCCTGGTTAGAAATGAAAACGATAAGATCATAAAAGCTTTTATCCTTTGGGAATTTTTTTTTTTTTCTTGTTTGTTGTTTTGAAGTAATTTTTTTGGCTCAATTATGGCGTCACATTTGGTAGAAAATTTTTGCCATTTCGCAGAGTCGAAAAAAAAAAATCTGTAAGTTCCGAAGCTGTTACTCAACGTGCGTAACTAGCATTCATTTGTCAGAAGATCTTAGATTGTATTTTCCTTTGAAGCGCCTTAAACCTACGGAAACGGAGATTGTGCACAAATATATATGTTAAGTAAGTGATTACTTGTGTTGTTAGCGTGGAAGGATTCTGACAGCGTCACAAAAACTGTTGGTACAATAGATAACCCTAACACCAGGAGTTTAGAGGGGGGGGGGGGTCCCATGTTCTTTTAAACTCTTTGGACATGAACTAAACAGAAACAATGAGCGGAAAGATATATGTAAATCTATAACTAAAGAATTATATACTTTGTGAAGTATACCGATTGACTTGGAATGTAGGTTGGAATGTTCGTTTAGATTAAGACATACATGAACAAGTGAAGAAATTAAGATGCGTAAATTTGTGATTAAGATTTTTAGAATAACAGAACTTTTATTTTATTTTATTTTATTTTATTTTATTTTATTTTATTTTATTACAATATTTTTCTCCCTTTTTATTATTGAAATTGTGGATTTTTATGTTAAGTGTATTGGTCATATTGCAGTTTTCTTTTTTAATTATCATGTACGTGTATTGACACTTCTTCACAGCGGTGCTATGGATTGGTACAGGAATGATAACGCTCTGTAAAAAATTGAATAGAGATAAACCCAGATGAATGTAGCCCGCAAATAATGTATCAGAACGGGCAACGCGGGGAAATTTGTGACACCTTTGCACCGTACCGAAACGCTACAGATACGAGAGAAATTTGATACAGTTCAAACCGAAAAGCCGATGAAACTTTGAAAAGATTGTCACTCAGTGTATTTGTTCGACTTTTTCGTGCAGCATCGCGTCTTTTCACACATTTCGTACAAGTTATTTTACCGTTTTAGTATAAATATGTACAATTTACACAGAGAGCGTCTCGCGAGCATTGCCAGAACAATAACTCTGTGTTTGCCAGCAAAGGTGAGTGGAGTATAAACCTTATGACACGTCTCGCAGACTTGATGCTTGTTTACCTTATTAAAGAAAGATTTCACATGAACACCATAAACTAAAATCTACTCGCATCGTGAGGTCGTCTATAACTACAGCAGACACTCTACGGTTGGGCTACCTGATTGGTCAATAAGACTTGTGCTGCCCCTTCACGAGACATCGAAGGTCACGAGATCAAAGCGGTCGTCTGCTAAATAATGGTTACTTTGTCTTCTATCATTAACGCGAGCTGGCAAAGAAGATATTTTGGCAGTAATTGGAAGAACCTTTTTACAACTAGATTGCTCGACTGGAAGCTCCGATGTTTTATTTAACAAGAGTAATAGGTATTCCTCTCCGAAATCAAATTTCAAGACAGGTTTTTGTTTAGGAATAAACCTATTCAAGTTTTTCTTTTCGCTAACAAAAAGAAATGAACAAAAATTCGCCTTTGGATGTAAACACCACCAAGGATGAGTTAAAGAACGCACTTATAATTCTAATCCGAAAATTAAACAAATCTTTTCATGGTTTCAGTACAATATATGCACTGTCCGATCACTCGAACTGCGTTATTCATTTTAAATTTGTAGAATAAACCGCTTTTCAATATTTCCCGTGTATAATAAACATCTCCACGTTTATCAATAAACTCTTAAGAGAATGGGATACAAATCATTATAACCGAATTGATTCCAGCCAAAAGTATTTTACAAACTGTACACCTGTTTGGAAATCTGGAAACCATTAATAGGGTCCACTTAAACAGATATGCGAAGTGTTTGGAAAATATTCTCGGGCAAAACCACAGCTATAATTTGAAACAGCCTATTGTAGATTAATTTTGGACAGCCCCGTATTATTGTTTGCATTTAGAAAGCTGTCAAACTAATAAATACAAGTCTGTAAACGGTACCGTTAAGTTATACTGTGATGAGGTGGGCTAGAAGCTGGCGATTAAACACTGGCTGGTTCGTAAGGTGCCCTGGACCACATTTTTACAGATCGAATTTCTCACAGTTTTTCTATTAAAACAGATCTCATATGGACCAGCGGTGGCAATGTTTTGATGTGAAGGTAGGGTAGCCGTTCAATCTAAACACCCCACCCCCGCCAGTCGGGCCCCGTCACCGTAATATCTATTTACACGAGGTAACACCGAGACGCTTGCTTATTTCTTCGCGCTGCACTTGCCAAAACAACGAGCAACCATACCGACAGCTGTTCGACATTTGTTCCGTCTGGCGTTAACACTGCCATCCCCTCTTTCCCTTCACATCCCTTATACTTAGAGACACTCTTCAATCGTTCGTCGACTTTCCTACTTTTCAGAGTTCAAAACATTAAATTGGTCTTTACCAACCGAACGTTCCGTCAAGATAAACATCAGTCGATTCAAACATTTCGACTTCAGACCTCAAGCCACTTTGGTCCGCACAACCCACACTATGGCTTACACCCTGTTATTTCATTATCCGTGCACCGTGGTTCGCGAGTAAGTACCACCACCCTGTCGCTGAAAGTACACCTATCTCGTCAGTAAACCGTCTACTTTTTAAAGTAATCGACAGGATTAGGAGTTGGAACTATCACCCTCTCGACTTATCGGATGTCTTTCATGTGAATAGTGTTGACTGTAGGAATTAGTATCCAGATTGGGTTCATTGTATAGGACAAACCACAAGAACGCCAATCTTGGCTGTTCCCTTGACCATACAATTGAACATTAGTTAATATTTATAGGCATCCATTTATTTCCTCCATGCGTGGTAAACCCCAATCAATCAATCAATCGATAAATCAATCAGTTGAGGTGCGTTCGCTCAATCATATCAATCAATCAATCAACAAATCAATCAATCAATCAATTCATCCATGAACAGTATCTTACTGGATGATATAAGACTTCGTTTGGCAAATCCAGGTTAAGGATTTAACCTTTTTTTAAAAATTTATCCTCATCGTGGCTTTACTTTTTGTGTGACTCAAATCGAATGTAAAATTAAATCAAGTAAAAAGAAACTAGGGTAAACATCAAATTCTCCGCAGAAACCAAACAGCTTCGAAATAAACGACGTGGCACTCGATTCCTTGGGATCCTTTGGGGGTAGTTTTGTAAAACTTCATACGAAAAATTTTGGCCGTAAATGACGTCACTTTATGGAAGTTTAACCCAGGGTGACGTCATTTACAATAGACATTTTTTGTACGAAGTCTTATGAAACTACCCCGTGGGGCCTGCCTTGTCAAGCGAACGCACTTCAAATACGCTAGAGATCATTTTCATGACGACACAATACATTACCTGATGGACATCATGGTAAGTACGTAAGACGTAAGCTGTGTGCGTTTCCGGTGAGACCAGTCCAGGGGTCACTTTCACAAAATGTCGTATATACGACAATTATATATCGTACGATATTTTATGCCTATAGTTTAACGCAAGTTATTTTATTGTACAATATTTTTTTGTCGTACGACATTTTGTGAAAGTGGCCCCGGCACCTTATTTCCATATCATATGGCTTCTTAAATATGAAAAATGAAAAGTAGCAGAACAAACGAGTCAAACGATAATTGCTCCAATAAAAATGTTCTGTGTCGCATGTTCCGACAATATTTCACTTGCTACGTAACTCGTCATGTGAGTGAAATAATCTTAAGTACAGCGTAAACCGTCAATCCAACAAACAAACTCTCTCTTTCTTCAGCAACAGAAAAATCTCGAACCAAAGACACAAAATAAAACAGCACAAATGACCTATATGTATGAAGATATTTTATGCTTTTATTTTAATGTTAATGATATAACGTTAAATAATAATGATTATTATTATATGATTTATGATGAGCACATTTAATTATCAACGAACATATCAATAATGAAGTTCTCATAAAATGACAAGAGAGTTCCAGCAAAGGGAGATTATCATTGCTGGGTAAATGACATTGAAATCGTCAAGTGGTTCTTTAAATCCATACTTAGAACGTATGTCTCACTTAATTCTTATTTAAACTGAACTTGTGCAAACAAACATTTTGTTTCCCTCAGTTAGGACCAAAGAATAAATAAATAAACAAGACTGAGTTAATAAACAAAAATTGTCACGATGTAAATCACTGTTGGACAGACTTTGTTTTTAAATAAAACACACCGACGACAAAGCAACACTGACTAAAATACAACGAAAGATCAAGGATGGATCCTTGTGACGAAAATTCCTAAAGTTAAAAATGTTATTCCTGCCCTCCTCAACCAGGTTGTTATTTTCAATGGTATTAAATCCAACATTAACTAGATAATAGGGAAAATTATTCCCTGATAGCCTAATCACCCATTAATGACATTCAGAAGCACTTAAAGCAATAACGGTTTATTAATTATTTTACATATTTCAAGAGGGATCGCCAATCATGTCCATTGATAAAAATATTTCTTCAACCAAGTAAGAAAACATTTCATGGTCAAGACAAGTACTGGTATAAATGTACGAGTTCTTCAAGTCGAGACGTCTTGGTTTGAATTATAGACACAGAATAAATAGGATCCACGAAAAACACAGACACGGTAATTCGAAAAGATATCTCTCTGAATGTTTCATAACCCCTCATTGCCTTTTTAATAGCTTTACAAACAAGGGCGTTAAGTGTGGTGTTTGGAATCGTTTTGTTTCATAAAGAAATCCTCCACCTTATCGAGGGACAAAGAATATCAATCAAATGTGTCAAATTATGCAACGATAATACTTGTAGCACGACAACAGTTTTCTTAAATAATTAAAATTAATACAGGATATCACATCCCAAAGAATGTCACATGTTTCTGTCACTTCAACATCCAATGTCATCATGAAGCTGTGTTCCTGCAGTGTTGAATAATGTAAGTTTTGTATTATATTCATTTCGCACATCCCGCATACATATAGCAGTATTCTATAGTTTGCTTTGGTACGGTGTTATGTACAATGTGTTATATTCATACTCCGTATCGTCATTTCTGGACAGTATGTAATACTCTTAATCCACCAATAAAATATCTCAATGAAACACAACGCGGGAACCAGTTTATAAAACGTCCACATATTTCACATTGCTTCAGTACTAGCACGAGTCTTGCGCGCATAATATCATGTTATTATGATAGAAACTTTGCCACCTTTTTTGTTATATCCAGCACATCACAGTTCATTCCCCCAATTCGTCGACTTATACTTTCATAGCATCAACAACAACAACACGAGAATCGTTTGAAGGCCAGACTCGTAGTTCGCAAAGGTCACTTCACAAGCGTAAAACGGCGAAGGGATTCATCCTAACGGAGGCAGATTTTCTCTCGATAAATTATCCAACTGTTTTATCACAAAATCAATTGTCGGTAGCAACAGGAGAACTCCACAGACAGGCCTCCTCTCCGATGCAGTACCGTTACACGGATTTCCATCTAAGAGTGATTATGTTACGTCATAAACATCGATAACATTCACATATTAAGGGGATTACGCTATGACATTTTCCTTCAATCCTAGACACCCCCATTTTCCATCAGGATGAAACTCGGCAACGTCGATGTTAATCCAATTGTAGTATTAAAGAGAGAGGTCTTCCACATTGATGACATCCAGCCCCAAGTGGATAAGTTTTTTGGTCACATGACGGTCGTTTGAACGAAGGCGACGCCATCTTTGATGTTAAATACACACCTGATCAGAATAGCATGTCACCAAAATCTGAACCAGAACTACGTTCATTCACTTTCGTCTAGTGACACACGTTTCAATTCTTAAAGCAGCACTTTAATCAACCGTTATTTGTATCGTCGAAGAACGGACGTTCGAATTTCACCAACAATTCATAAGTCAAAAGTTTCAATTGATAGAAGCGATGCTGCTTGAAAAGAGGTCCGGGAGGCTGTTACTTGATTGGTCAGGTTCTATCGCCGAACTATGGAGGTCCGAAAGGGATGGCGAGGAGCTTATTTCCGACAAAGATGGCGACCGGGAGCTGGCCATGTCCGCCAAAGAATCTTTTGTGGCTTCTCCATCTTCCCCCGCGGCATCGTCTCCCGCTAAACCCCCACCATGGTCTGAATCGATCTTGAGTAAATTCCTCCTGTACTTTGCTCTGGCATTCTGAAACCAAACCTATTGTTTATATCTGGATAAGAGTGGTGTTCAAACTCAGTCGACAATTTGATATTCAATAAATGGTTATGAATTCTTTATTTAATTACTTGACATTAAACGCTGTACTTTATAATTTCATACTCTAGGCCAGCCTTAAAGCAAGCTGTTTTCCATTTATCGAATAGTATACATGTATATCTTTTTTAAATGTTTTTTTTTTATGTTTAATGTCCCCCTTAGAGGTGTCGTTACATTACATTGAAATACTCTTAAGGCACGGCGTTAAACACCAAGCATAAATGTCTAATGTAGTTAGGTCAACAGACGACCTCGAACTTGGGGCCAGTCTTAAAGCTCATTCACACCGCGCGATTTGCAGTAACGACTTCAGGGGATTCCCGTTGTCTACAGTGAATTGATTGTCGACATTTGTCTAAAACAATCAACCAATCAAAAGGATGGTAATCCGAAAAGGATAGCCAAGAGGTTTATTTCCGTAAAGTCGTCATTACCAGTCGCAGCATGTGAATGCACCTTTACGAAGCGAACGTAGCTTACGTTAGATTTAATTATTATGACGACATGATGCGTTCCCTGCAAAACGTCATGGTAATAACGTTACACAAAAGCTACGGGTGCGTCACAAGACTGGCCCATTGAAAATTCGAAGGGGGTTTGTCTCCTCTATATATGACGGTCTTGTTTAAGCAGCATTTATAACCCGGCTACATAACAAAAACATGACGACTAAGATGGATTTTCAACTTCCGGTTATATTGATAAGCGACGTTCCGGGCCTAGATGCTAAAAAAACGTTGCTTGAAAACGGTCTTAGCATCTAGGCCGAAACTTCACTTATCAATAAACCCAGAAGTTGAAAAACCATCTTGGTCGTCATGTTTTTTGTTATATATTACGGTGTAAGATATACAGGAAAGGGTGCCAAGCTTTCATGAACTAATTCTCTTCACAAAACTTAATGAAAACTTTCGTTCTAAATTAACATTACTCTACTAAACTGTTTCTTTCGTTATTATATTTTTTAATGATATAATATTTGCATAGAGTCGATTTCAAGACTAGATGTATAAAAATAAAACATAAATTAAAATCCAATTGTATTCATGATTTTTAAACTAGATTATCGCTTTATGAAGGAATAGTTTTAAAAGATAGTTTCATAAAAAGTGTTTTTAATCATTAAAGATAGAGTTGGACGACTAAGTGGGCTGAATATACCCCCTGAACAAACAACATTATAGACTTTTAATAGAGGGTATAAAAATACTCTCTAAATAAAATCTCACCTGTAAAACTCGTTTAGAAAGTCCAGTCTTCTGTGCTAGCTGTTTAAGGTCCTTGGCATCAGGATTATGGTTCAAGGCAAAGTAAGATTTCATTGTTCTGAGCTGATGGTGTTTAAATGAAGTCCGCACTCTTTTCTGTCGCGGAGGGGCCTGTGAGTATGAATCTCTGTCTAGTATATCTTGCGAGTTGTGATCAGGCACCAACCCTGCAATAAAAATATTTATTGATACAATGAACGGATTTAATAATATTCTACGATTTTCCTTTGGTAGAAACGACAGAAATAAATATATTAGGTATTCTAGCGGATATTCAATGAAGCAAACACATAACAGAAAAAGATCTGAATTAAAAACGTTTATATTTGTGCAGGACAATGTTAACTTCTTTTCCCTAATAAGACCTAAGCGCGTATTTCCATTACTCTAGTGTACATTTGTGAAGGTATGTTTGCGCCCTTTATTTCGCCTAAACCCAAGGCAAACATTCGACTTCAACAATGCCCCATTCAGAAAAAAACTGTAACTAACTTTAGGGTCAAGAAAGCTAGAAAGCGATAACAGCCTCCGATCGTATGGATATGTTCTGACCATCCAGACTCAAGAGGATACACAGTCGGGAAATCATCGATGCATGAAATTCACTTATTGTTAATAGAGAAACTATCATTATGTGTTAAATACAATGCTATTTTTCAGCCGACCATGAAACACGGTTGTCCGGTAATCCGATGGCCGATAACAATGGTCACTCCGACATACCAAAACCACAAAACGTCTGCCGGACAAAGGCATACAAACTAGAGACGTTTATGCTATTGTCGTGGGCTCGGACAAGACTTTAAGAAAAGTCGTTTTGTTCGGAACCTAACATCAGCTGTTCACAGAAACTAAGGCATGCAGTTGCCAAAAACATTTTATACAATTGGAGAAAAACTGGACAGAACAAGCAACCTATACAAAGAATAATGTTGGTATTCATTTTAATGTGCTGTAAACCAACCTAAAGCTGCAATCTGGTTCTCACGAAAATCAAAGAAAAATATTATGTTAATTTTGAAAATATTATCTCACAAATATTGCACACGTATAATTCGTTCAATATCAACACGAAGCCAACGGTTAAATTTCTGCGACATAACCTGAGTTAATAGTGGGGTATTTATTTATTTATTTATGTATTTATTGCTTCGGTGCGCTACACCTGAATCATGACTTCTTCACTTATAAGGTGGTGGTTTACTTATAAGACTACGGTGTCAGGGCTACCCTGATCCCAACAACTCACTGCATGGCACCTTGTCCATAAATCCGGATATTGTCGAGATAACGACACATTGGTTAAACATAAGCTCTATGTATATTATACTTTATCAACCCATGTGACAACGTGAGCTGCTTAAGAAAACCCCAGTTATATATCCCGGGCTGTATACCTCAAAACATTTCATCAGTATACGGTTGACCGCCATTGAGTGGGATAGGTATAAAATAATGCTAGCCTAAAATGTTGGACCAAATCAACCCCGTTTTTAATATTCATTTGTACAGTTGGTTTGACCTTCCAAACTTCAATGTTTGTATTCGCATCAAAGTGATTATTAATCAATAATATATTTTTTAAACATTGAAATGAATAAGATCGGCATTGTAATTAGTAATATTCTTATTTATTGTGATCCTTTTGCATGCGCTGATTGTTTGGGTGCTAACGTAATATTGAAAATCCCCCACACCTACATGATAAGGCTCTAAAAATACAGATATATTTCCAAACAGTAAGAAGATATATCCTGTATAATAATGTAAATGGAATTTATCTTTAGTTTCTGACGTTATTTCCCTTTCAAGCGAATGATAAAGATATATATAGTATAAACAAATACTGGTTGACACCGGGTGGTCTGAAAAACGTTTAAGGGGAAGGTATGTTAAAATTTGGGCACTTTGCGAGTCCAAAGCCTTTAACAGAAAGAACATTATGTACAATCTATGTCCGTCAATATGTACACGATGTAACCTTCCTTATCAGCGAGAATGGCAGTTTTGATCATGGTAATATGTTGGCGTATTAGAATAGAATAAAATAGGAGAGCTTTTGAGTCGAGATGAGCCAAAACAAACTGCTTTCTCGGCGTGTCAACAAGCAAGGGCCGAGCGAAGTACAAAAGCTGAATGTATCGACACTAGAAGATACGATTCAGAAATGGAGTTTTGCTTATTTTGTTAAAAGCACTTTTTCAACGGAGCTTCAATTTACAGATGATCTCCTGGTCGACTAAAAGCCTTTCATAGTTAGCTCAGGTGAAAGTCAGGCGGGTTCCGTGGACTCAGTGTCAACTGGTCTCGTCGTGTTTGCTTTACGGGCAGTCGCCATTCACCAAATTCACTCCATTCAAAAATCTACCTCCACGATAAGAAATAGCTATTTGTTTCATTTGTGACTTGATATCGAAATAAATAAACAGATCTGAGACTTAAAAATTGCTTGTAATGTCTGAACATAGAATTGAAAAATAATCCTTTCACTAAAAACATATAATGAAATTGGGGAGCATCTGATAATGGTGCTTGGACCAGAATTATGTTAACGTGTCAAGTTAACCTAACGCAATTGAATATAAATGCATTCGCCAAGTTTCACCAGGTTTTAAAATATCGTAGTTCTCGACTATGATCTTGCTATATGGTAGAATATAAAAAAATCGCAGTAAGTCTAGTTCTATACCGTTTTCAACCTGAGCATGCGAACTGACATTAACCGTTTTAACATTTGAAATTATAAAATTTAATTCAGTCCACACAAAAATACTATATTATTTGAATATGTGTCGAACAGTAAGAATAAAAAATATGTATTCAGGTAAATTAAAAATATAGGCGTACAGCAAAAGTTCCAAACAAAAATACTTTAATTTAATGTAGGTCGAACATTTGACAAAAATGAGGAATGGTATTAAATTTACTCCATGCTTAACTGACAGCACCCTAACCCTTTGTAATTTCAGAAGGGTGGGGGGGGGGGGGGGGGGGGGGGGGGGGGGGGGGGGGGGGGGGGGGGGGGGGGGGGGGGGGGGGGGGGGGGGG
>JAVFBZ010181138.1:0-15353 GCA_032466195.1 Katharina tunicata
TTAACATATGTGTACAAAATTGTAAGTATCATTTTTGAATTTCATTTTGCGTTTCTTTTTTTGAAGAGTGTATATAGTGCTGTGGCTGAATATCGTAATATCAAAGGTAACTCACCAAACAAACTAACCCATAAAATTATTGCCCGGTTTTAAAAATAGCTGACAAAAAATCACCAGCCATCTCGTAACATATTAAGGCCACTATCAATTTTTATCCATGTCATAAGTAATTTAAATTAAGTTTTTAAAACTGCTTCTACCCATATCTGGGTATACACTAATTGCTTGTACTAGCATTTTAAGCCGATTGCTACTCTCTTTTTATTTGAATTAAGATGTTTGTTTATTTGTTTTGGGATTTACGCCGTATGTAATTTAATTTCCCTCATATGGCGTTTTCGCCCAATTTGTGGAATAAACCACCCTAAACGACGCTGACAACACACCGTGAAACATTTACAGGACAACAACAGGACACCACAACAAATCGGTTTACTGATGATCCTTAGGAGGTTCCCATCCAACTATACCCACTGCATTTAATTGAGGTTTGAGACTAATAACCCAGAGAAGCAGAAATTTAAGTATATTTATTTAAATAGACATGTTTAAAATGTCAATAAACATATGCACAAGTCAAAGGAATATAAATCACATAGCAGCTGTTGTGTCAAGAATGTTCCCTTAACAAAAAGGCAGAACAAACGGGATAAGGACGATACTAGAACACCCTTTGCACTGCCGGTGTATGGTGGAAAACGGGAAGAATCCTCGTGAAAACAACCCCAAAAGCTGCCTGAAACTTCCCTTAAATGCTTAAGGTGGAAAGTCGGATGAAGTTATAGCAAGCTTCTATTCCATTGTTATGGGCTTACCAGCCTAACGTTCAGCTAATTCAGCCATTACGGTCTCGCGTATTGGACTAACATTATTTCATGAAAGTGAAATAAGGACGGTGAAGGTATAAATATATTGCATGGTTGATATGTGTATTAAGAATATTCGAATAATGAGATAGTTGTCATATTCCGTTATTTCAGCTTCAATTATGCCTTCATCGGGAGCAATAAAACGTTTAATATGTCTTAACTCTATACATGTATACAAAAGCAGTAGAACAATGATTGCTTAAGAACAACAAGATCTCAAAGGATAGCACAAATGATATGTTTATGGAATCCAATTTTAAATGACACCATAGGGTGATGTTAACTTTGTTAAATATTGGATCTGACGTAATGGGTATTATTATATTACTGAAACGACACTTTGGGCATTCATATAAACATAAATATATTTCCATATGACAATAACAGGGATAGCCGAACAGGACAGCCAACAGTGCTATATGCCAATGCCTCTTCTAACGGCAATGGATAATTAAGCACATGGCCATTTCTTTTCTGTGAAATTTTTCGTTTGATTGTTTTAGTTGACAGGTTGCTTTTATTGAGTTGGTTTAGCACAATTATAAGGTATGTACACCTACAAACAACATTTTACGACATTCACAATTTGGGATATACTAGAAAAAAAACGAAGCTTACTTGTATAAAAAAATATTAATGGCATTTTAGAATCAAAAACCATATGGTGATACATGTACCTATTTATATTGTTACTTTTAATTCTCCAAATTAATCGGTAAATTCACCTAGTGGTCGGCATTTCTTTTAAATTCATACCTCCCTTATGTCAAATTAGATATACATTATTTATATATGTGATGTAAACAAACGGTACGCAACCAAAAAATCCTTCGTCGAAATACATATGTCGAATATCTGTGAAGCTTCCATTGTAACCCAAGTAGCTGTGCCATCTTTGATTGGCACAGTACAATTAGCAGGATGAATTTTGAATCTAAATTCAGTGTATTTATTCTCAATTTTAATCAATTCGGTAGTACATAATCTCCACAATATGTTTCATGGCCTTTACATGTGTGGCTAGCTTCAGATGGAACAAGTTAAATCACAATATATGTATGCAAATTTGTTGTTGCATTTCAAGTACTTAATTGTCTTCATTATAACTAATACGCCTTGTTAACCCGAATCACATAATCTCAAAAGTGTTTAAAGCTACAAAGCTGGACAGAGGACTATAAGTTAAGTGGTACTTAAACACTAAGTCAATAAAAACAGCAATTTAATTAAGGTTTTATAGTTTTCATTAATCTATTTGGGATAAGTAGCTTGTCACGAGATATAGTTTCCTTCCATTTCCTCGATTAGCTAATATTGATTTCATCTGTTCTGGTCATACCTGTCCATTACAGCTACACCTTTATTGCCGCTTTTGACGAGTTGTTGTCTCTTTAACAGATTTTAAAAAGACAATATTATTAGCTACCTTTCATAAAGTCGTTCTCATACTTTTCCTAAAGACGCATTTAAACGTTCCATACTTCTCAAAAGGCTACGTTAACAGTTTTATGTTTTCTGTATCCTGCTTTTGCATAATTCACTAATCCTGTATCGTTTTCGTTGATCTTATTATTTTCAGGCCCATAGATTTCTGTCTGTTATTTTCCTGAATAAGGTGCCTTAATAATCATTGTTATTTCTGTACCTTTTAACAGAACTCTTCAAATACATCATTAAAGTCGGCTGCTTTTATTACCAAGTGGTAACCAACTCGGTAAAACGATTTTTTTTTTAATTTATTCTAATATGAAGAAATGTCAGGAAAAATTTCACATTTCACTGTCTTTCATTAAAGTTTTTTGTTACTAAATTTTTATTTACATTTCGAATTATTCTACATCAGATTCCTTCGTCTCTATACTGACGTTACATGAACACCCAGTTAATTTTTCCATGTATCAATAGGGTGACGTTTTTGGCATCACGTCTGACCTCGCGTCTCGTTCTGTTCTGACTTCGTCTTGTGTGGTTTATGTTATAATAAAATTGCTCATAATTTATCAATGTTCGTCCTTTGAACATTGAAATTTGAATATTACGATGTTGTTGTCGTGAATGGTGGGAGCGGTAACTTACGTGACGCTTAGTTTTATTCATTCGTTTAGTATTAATACACGTTACTTTACCCACGTTGAATGTGTCTTCTAGATGACTTAGTTGTGTCCCTGTTATACACATTCAAATAAACGAGTTAGGCTGCTTTACCATGTTTTGTCTTGTATACTCACCGTGGACACATTATATGCATTTAGTTATTGATTATATCAAGACTAAAGCTAGGTTCCACTTGTACGGACATGGATCCGGAAGCGGAAACAGTTACGGATGCGGATAATTTTGTTTTGTGTGTCCATTCATCAGTCATTCAGCTAATCGTACAGTTGTTTACGGATTTTCGTATTTTGTTTCAATTCTGCATCATACTACGGAACCGTGGAAGGGACATCGAAAAAAAAAAAAAAATGGCCATATCTGAAAAAAAAATTGTTTACTTTTAAAAGTTACTATTTTTAGGCTGAAGGTACTATTTTAAGTAACTTGCATGTGTTTTAAAATGAGTAAAAATAAAAAAAATTCAGATTGGGGTAATTTCTTTTTTGTTTCGATGTCCCTTCCACGGTTCCGTATCATACCGTGCTTCTAAAAGGGTGATTTGGCTCTTACCCAACTTTTTGGGGAGAAAGGCTGACAAAATGGCCAGTGAATACACGCAAGGTTATATACTCCATCAAAAAAGGGAGAAAACCGAAATGAGTCACGATTGATTTATAATATGACTCATTTTAAGGCTTTATTACTTTTGACGTTCTCGATGTTGTCCAGAACCAAATCTCATTGGTGTTAGCAACTATGGCCAATCATTGGATTGCAAAGTCCGTTTAACTTCGTTTACTACAATCCTTAATGAAGTTTATTTGTCAAAGAACGAATGAACATATTTACGTGCGGATAGCAAGATTTGAAATACTTGTATTAATAATTTAGATATTTTGCTTGTAAGAAGCCTTATTTTACATTTAAGGATGTTGCCAATGAATATAAATGGCGGGACTTCTTTCCTTGATCAGCTACTTAACAAACCAAGTAGGTCAACTCAAAAGGGTAAAGTTGTGTAAATTGACGAAATCGAAAACTGCCACATAGACCCTACGGTTGTTTATTAAAGAATTTAGAAGACACAAGCGTTGAGACGACTGAATTTGATCCTTGCTGGGCAATTTGAATAAATCTTTAAACTGTACAAGTCTTTCCAGTGGCGAAAAAGGTCAAACCCGACATAACAGACGCTTTTTAAATGACATATATATATCCTATGGATTAATTGACTGTGTCTTTCCGATATCTTTGATATGTACAACAACTTATTTTTTTTGTTTATCTAATCTACAATCGTTGACTAGAAGCACATTTTTTTAAAGAAATCAAATACTTCCCTCGTTTGGCGCTCATTATACAAGTTAGTACAGCACATACATGTATACTGCAGTGTCGGTCCAACCAATCCAGTGAATAGAGACAGAGAGGTGTTAATTGCAGCCATTTGTAGACAGATTGCCTCTCAGTATATCGATGTACCCTAAATGACTTCGTTATTTCCAGCTTGTAATACTGGTGGGACTGGACATAATCTGGTGGCTTCTCAACACACCAGCAAATATCGGAGGTCACCACGAAAGAACATTCTCATTGGTGCGATCCTGGGAGGATAGTGGCAGGCATGTCTGGAATAGAAATTGACTTTCGTTGCACATAAAGACACCACAAGTAGATATTAAAACGGGATTCTCTGAAGTGAATTGACCATACTGAGTTGATCTAATGTTTACAATTGTTTCTTCCTCGATTGTTAGTGTCTAAAAGCATTAATCACCTTAAAAGTATCTTTCATCTGAGACAAATATTGATCGTCGCGACTTTAAGACAACATTGTTGCAGTTGGACAAGTCAATTGTGTCTCGTTTTATTGTCTAATGTCCGTCAACTCCAAAAATATATTTTACGATCTAAACGTTTATTACGTAATGTTTCAAACTCAGTATCTAGAGTCGTTTAAATACCTTTGCTGAGTTTTCATCGCTTAATAACAGTACTCTCTATATTTTTATATTTGTTTATTCGTTTTATACATTTGATGTAACCTTATATTCGGTCAGTTTATTGTTCTTCAGGTTTTCAGAAAATAAATTCAATGTATCATTTGTAAGCGGAGAGAAGCTTTCACATTTCTGAAACAGAAGTCTTATCGACACCTTTGCATATCATAATAGAACGACGAAACATTGCAGTTTCGTGTAAGGTCTTATCTGGAAAAGGTGTATTGCGGGAAACAATTCGATTGAACGTAAGTTTGTTGGAAACGGTTTTACTGTACTTTACTAAGTTGCGTGCAAAAGAAAAGTTGTACTGGATTACTATTGCATAATTATTACTAAACATTTTTAGTTATTTAAAAATTAATTGCAGAAAAATTAGTTAATAATTGTTGTTATTAAGCTATGAATTCACGATTTCTTATAAATTGGCATTTAACGGTATGTGACAAGATTCAGATTCAGGCACTCAATACCTAATCATCTGTCATAGTTACTTCATTTTAAAAGTCCATTTAAACTACGTGTTCGTACACGTTAAAGAGCTGGCCTGCTAAACTTTATTGTGCAAGAAATTGAATATAGTTTTCTGAAGTAAACACTCTAAAAGTGGGTTATTTTCTAGCACCGGCTTTATTATTAAGAAGACATGAATTCCTTCTCTTTGATTGTCTCTTAGAAAGACTTGGGAAAGTGCTTTTAAAACACTCTGACAAGGAAAGCTGTTGAAAGTTGAAATTCAATTAACTGAATAATCTAAGTTTGTTTTAGGCTTATTTTCACATGCAAGTGAAATTAAGCAAGTTAATGATCGCATAGTGGAATAGTAAAAATATATAGAAGAATTAAATTAATACAAATGATGAAAAATAATATCAAATCTTGATTTAGTTCTATCACAGCTTTAACATGTAAGGAGTGTCATAATGTATAATTTTAGGTTTTATAATTTTAAATTTTTCAGTAACTTTTTCCTTCACTCGGGTCTACTAAACAATGACGAACCATGTTTAATCTGCGATATCTCTATCATTCAACAATACTTGGTAAATTGTGTATTGTTTTTGTTTTATTGTGTGCTTTTTTTTTTGGTTATTTTTGAAGAGTGCAACATACTCTCGTTGACTAATTGATGATTACATTCGGAATACAATACCACACCATTCCCCTTAGCAATGTTACATTGTTAGCGTCAAGATCTTGATATACCCCTACAATACACAAGGCATTCCCCACAAACGCTAAACTCAGAATGATTTATTTATTGAAGGGATGTCCTCTGGAGTATTGTACTCGTATGACGACATAGCGTAAACGGGGAGATTATCTCGTTAAACACAAACCGCGATCGCCGTAGCCACCAACAAGTTCACTCATTCACTGGTGTTGTTGATAAACGACAAACCTTTACAGTTTACTTAAGAGGTTATATCAAAATGGTATTCCCTTAACATGTACATATCTCATTTCAAGGATGTAATTAAGCATGATGGCATTAGTGGGGACAGCACTGGGACATTACAGACATTAATCGTTAACCATCTATTAGACTCATATATATTGTGTATTGTGTACGTCCACAATTGTGTGCTTCGTTCAGTAATGGCTATGACCACTTCATGCTGACATCGCTGCTCCTTGGAACAGACTGCTGAATTCTACGGATTCTGTCCTGTGGAATTCCTCTCCATTCTCCCTGCATCCCGTTGACCAGTTCTGCATGCGTGTTTTGTGCATGTCGATGTACACGTCTATGGAGCATCCCACAGATGTTCTGACGGACTAAGATCTGGCGATCTGTAGGGCAATGGCAAAACGTTGACGTTTCAAAATACTTTAACAGTGACATGATATGTTTATGGCCTGGCATTGTCGTGGTACGACAACTCCCTTTCTGTACATAACCGCAGGAAAAGTGATGTTGAATAATTTGTCAATGTACTGATTCACCATGAGAATACCCTCAACCATCCTGTATGTGAAGTCTAAGCTTCCCACATCATCACACGTCCTCCACCACGTCTGTCCACTATCTGTGTTGAACCTATTTCGGAGCAAAGCGTTCATTTCTACGTGGGTAATACATAATATATATATCGCTTTTACAGGTTTGTGTTTATATTGTTGGTCATATCTACTAGACAGCTCAGACAAACACCACGACGAGAACAGTCACCGAATGGTACATTAGCACCGTCATTTGGGGTTCATTTCTATGTACTTCAATTGCTTCAGTTCGTTTAACCAGTGAGTGTTTCGTGTGTCCGTATCTCACCATGTTGTGTGAATATACTTGATTAAAAACATCATTAACGAGAAGCGTGAAATTGTAAGATAAAAACTCAACCGCATCATTTTGACAGGGTCTTTTTTTTCTGCCGTACCAAGCGGTAATTTTGGAACATTGCTAAAATATGACTTTTAATATTTCATCTTATTTATTCGAGTGCATTTTGTAAGTGGGATCAAGACAGAAGGCCAAAATTGATGCTTGACTGTTTTGAAATGCACTCTGGGGTAAATGTGCGGTATATTGAAACTGTTCAGCTGTCCTAGTTGTTGAGTACTGTGACTATTAGTCTACCTTAATCTCACCTCTCCAATTTTGCCAGGTAGAGTGAACTGAAATATGACCACACCACGCAGATTTATAGTATGGTTCTATTTAATGACAAAGGTATAATGATAGCGGAAAAACGCTAACTCTACCTTAATAACTTTTGATGAAGTTACTATCGCAGCTCATTGTTTGGGCTTATCAAATATCATGTTAAGATTAGAAGTACGTAAAGAATTTAAATACTGAGATAGTTAACCTTGAGACAATCAAATTATGGAAGAGAATATGGGTAAGTCGTTGGAAGCGCTTTTAGTGTTAATAAGACCTCTTATAGACAGATTATAAAAACAGTGTTCAGAGATGTTTTTTTGATAACAAGTGTTACTCATTCCGATCAGGTCGTCCTTCTTCTGTTCTTTGGGGTGTTTTTATAAGATTTTAGCTCAATGGATAATTGTGAAGAGTCTCTTGAGGCATCAGGCCTTCGGTTTTAACACCTCGTTGTATTCTTGTTGTCATTTCCTATTATTGACAAGGTCGATCATCGCATACCTGCAACGCATGAATACCAATTTAAGTGTTGACCTCTAAAGCCTCAACGGGCCTCCCGTGTGAAATTATCTCTCTTTGTCCCGCTGACTTCAGTCGAACTACAAACAAACCTATACTCTTACAATTTGACCCAAATTTGGTATAACTTTGGATTCTTTTTTTCAAGCGCGAATTGGACAAAATTTTGAAGAAGACTACACGAGACTATTTTGGGATTTTGGGAATAAACATATACTGAAAATGTTATCTGGTTTTAGACTTATATTTATACAATTTCTTTAACATGACCTCGTAAATAGTTTAAAGGAAATCCCTGGCCAAGTTCAATGCATCAGTATATTGTTTATTCAGGGCGAAGTACTTTTGAAATTTTCTTCTAGTGTGAAGTTAGTAGGTTAAAGTCACTTTCGAAAACTTTCAACTTAAAAAATGTACAAATTGTCCACAAACGACGAGCGAGCAAACATAGTAAGTTCAAATTTCATCTTGATAACAAATATATGTTTTCAGACAAGCCTAGCTCACTTCATTTAACATAACAAAAATCGTCGTGGAAAAAATTCTGCAATTGCTCAATGTTTATATGAATGTGTTTAGGGAAAACCTTAATTTTAAAATTTACAGCATATCAGAAATGTTCAGTGAGAAAGTGGTTCAGAACAGCTTCTTAATTGCTTGGTTAGTTGTCAATTAAACGTTGAGGTTTATATTAGCAACATCAATTTTAGTATAGCTGACAACGTCTTGGCAAATGGCAAATAGTGCTATTTTTAACTTATGATCTCTGGACTGGTATGTAGAATGTCGACGCTTATTCTTAAATGATACTGAAGAAGGATGTTGTTATATGCATCGTTATGCCTTGAACATTCTGAGCAGTGTTAATAAATATCTATTTGACTGATTAATTTTCTACTGTTACTCAAGAGTATTTATATTTCACAACGACTGTGTGTTGAAGGTGCTTTGGTGTAAAATGGATACTACAAAATAGCAATAGGCGAATATTGACAACATCAAGAAACATATTCATAAAAGTAAGACAGTTTCA
The DNA here is from genome assembly GCA_032466195.1 of Katharina tunicata. Taxonomy (NCBI): domain Eukaryota; kingdom Metazoa; phylum Mollusca; class Polyplacophora; order Chitonida; family Mopaliidae; genus Katharina; species Katharina tunicata. Next base: position 9,184 of record JAVFBZ010181138.1, read on the forward strand.
TTTTGTAACAGCCGGTGTTGAAATATTTCAGACATTTAGAATAGGTTATCTGAGCTGTTTGCAAGTTTTTACGTTAGCTATTGGCCATGTTAGAATAGGTTACGTATCTTGCAAATTAGTGGAAGCATATGTCCCACCGACGTCTTGGTCTCCCGGGGGCGATTCGTTTTCCTATTAGCTGTGCTCATAGGACAGTGCACTCTAGAATAATGTTTAAATATAACATCATAGAATATTGACCAGACCAATTTCCGGACAATATTAGAAGCTGTGCACAAGTGACTTTAGAACACGCCATTTAGGTTCTAAAACATGAACGGCATCACAAATCTTCTGATAAAATGATTTACTTCAAAATTCAACAGTAAATAGGCGTCAACAGACGTAATCTAGATACAAATATTTCATTGCCATAATTTATAAATCCGACAACATCATTTGCTAACTAGATGACAAACATATTAAGTGACCCAAAATTATACGTTGATGATGATGACGTTTTTTTATATTTTGAATTTGTCAATGTATCTTTTATTATAGCTACGTGATTATATTTGTACTTGAACACTTCATATGATTTATTCTGGGTAGTTATCCCGAATTGATTGATTGGTTGGTTGGTTGGTTGGTTGGTTGGTTGGTTGGTTGGTTGGTTGATTGATTGATTGATTGATTGATTGATTGATTTGATCACTTTTAGTGTCGTGCTCCAGGATATTTTACCTATTGACAACTTTTTTGTTCCGTTGAATGGTGGAAAGCGGAGAAGAAACCCGGTAAAAAACAGCCCACGTTATAAAACAGCAACTGTGAGCAACAAATATATCCACAATAAATATATTTGACATTTATTCAATACTCTTCTGTCATCTGACATTTGTAAAATTTATGTGACAATCTTTGGAGGGAATACTAGTCGACTGGGCGGATATCTGTATTTAGACTTCTCTGTCGGCCTGCATATTTACCTGCCGGCTATGATACTTTAATGCGCTAATCTTATCACTGGATGTGGAGGCGACCATGACATTTAGGACTTCTTTGGCTTTTTAAAGTTTGCTTCGAAATAACAAAGTTAGACCAGGTTAAGATCTCAAATAACGATTGATCTGGTTTTGGTAATACAGAAGAAAACCTTAAATTGAAACTGTGGATCACTTGATGTTAAGCCACAGCTTGAAAATATAACGGTAACTAATAATTCGCACAAATGGTTTATTATTGGGAAACGATTAATCAGGTGATGGAAGAAATATTTTAGAGGGGTGCAGGCGAATGAAGCATTTGAGCATTGCAGTGTTACCCAAGGGGTGATGTGTTATATTAGACAACATAGTGAACATGTAAGACAAATGTTATGTAGGTCAAGAGATACTGCCATTCATCTGCAATATTTACAAAAATGATCAAATGCCGGCTTTGATTTTCACTGAGAGTAAAGACATTCTGATTATGAAGACGGATTTTTTGTCTCATGACAACGATATTGCAGCTAATAATTCGCATGAATAGTAATGAGATGAGACCGGTTGATCATTTGCCTACCCCGAGGTAAGGATGAAATATTGCACCGGAGTGCAGATAAGTGAAGCCATGTGGAATTGCAGCGTCCGTCATCAGGGATATTCGTTTTTTATTGGGTTTTTTTTTTTTTTTTAATTTTTCAATTCTTTCATATGCAGGCGATCAGAAATCCAACAGATATCTATATTGAAAAAAATCTTACTTACTTTGTCTTATTCAAACTGACTAGCCTACCATACTCCAAAGACAAATGTCAGCAAAAAGACCTATCACGCTTGTCTCTTTCTTTGTAGTAATATTCATTAGTTCAATGACTAATACTATCAGTTGTTAATATAATAATTGAATTTACCTTTAGGCTATCGTCTTCTGGCGCTTAATGGCGTACACTTAACAGATATGTTGCGATCTTTACAAACGCTTTAAAAAAAACTCAAATGTGTAATCAATATACATCGTTTTATATTTCATTCCAGTATAGTTGGTTAAGTCTGTCTGTTAAGATCACCTCATGGTCACGAAATATGTAAACTATGGATGAGAAAATGACAATCAGGGTTGGTGAGAAATTATATGATATATAATACGCTCAGGTCTTCTAAGAAGAGGCTATAACTATTGAGTCGAGACGATTCTCCGTTTCAAAAACAGCGTAACAAGTCATATATTCTCTTCAGGTCGTACTTTTGCCTTTTAAAGTCTGCATTTTCCGAGACTCCAGCTCATAGGATAATTGGAAAGAGTCTCTCGAGGTCATTTGACCTTCCATTTTTACACCTGTTCCGTATAATAGCTGTCTTTCTCTATCAATTTCTAGGCTGATCGTCTCACTGTGGCATCTCATCAAGACGGTTTCCCCATCGCCACTGTTTTCTGCCGTTGAGCCTGTTAACACACAGTATTTTAAGCTACTGTATTGAGCCCGACAATACTGCATTGTGGAGGACGACCTTTGTAGAGAAATACAGTTATTCTTTAACCCAAAACCAAGTTTTTGATATTAACAGTAACATATCCCAAACAATAAAAACTCTACCGATTTGTCGTCAAGCACTAAACCGCTGTTTTATGTTCACTCAGTTAGCTGTTTACGCAAACTGTGTACTGATAAATTTCGACAGGACCGTCGACATATCAGATTATGATATAGGCCCCTATTCTGTTCAAACATTTTTGTAATGAAAGCTTTAATATGACATTACCAAACACTGGCAATGCAAAGTCATCATGTAAGTGAAGTAAATAAATAAATATTTACATAACAACAATGGCAATACAGTGATGTTCATACTCTATTAAATTTGTAGGTAATGTCAGGTAAACCAAATGGCACGTCCCATACGTTTGTCTGTTGTGTTTTCCTTGTATGAACAATTATCTCGCATACGAGAAACATTTTTGGATATAATTTTCAGTATTTTATAACCGTTTATAGGTCATAGGTTTATAGATTTAAACTCTAAATTCAGGCCCCCACTAGGCCTCAGAGTCTTGTTTTCGTAATACCATTGGATATCTCGCGTATTCGAATTGACCTTTACTAGCAGCGTCACATGAAAACCTTGCTTGCAACGGTTCAATTTTACTGGTCACGTGACTTCCCCCAATTATACATTGCGGGACCCTTTTTACAAACAAATCTTCTGTCGCTGGGAGACTAAACCATAAACCATAAAATTGGTATTTCAGCTCACAGACCTCATTTGCAAATACGCTATGATCACTAGTTAGATGTGAAACTTAGCTTAAGACATACTTTTTGTCCACGTTAGATGAGAAAAGATGCAAAATTCTTATCTTTTCTCCCCAGTGTGATCTGCTGTGGCTTTCCGATACGTTTATATGTCATATATGCGCCTAGCTAGGTGCCAAGCGTCTTAATCACAAGAAAATTATAAATGATAAAACACCGCTAAGGCTATAGTTTTTGTAGAATAGTTGTGACAAATCATTAAAAGCTTCGGTTTATTATTATTATTTAATCACGTGTGGAGAACTAGGGGAGTGTAGAGTTTGCCCTCTGATTCATGCCAGCAGTGAGGGTTTTTTCGAGACATTTTAGGTTTGATTTACATTATGTCTAATGAAGGTTTAGTTTGAGATAGAGATACTTAACTGTCCTCGTGGGATGTTTCTTATTAACAGATTTGAACAACTTATAACTTGTTATTGTAAGAAATGCTTAATCAGAAAACGTCTAGGATTATATGATCTCCGGTTAGTGATCAGTACAAATCGTTTAGATAGAAATACAATATAGACATTAAGATTCATATAAAGTCTGAAAACGGGTGAAATAATCAATAAAAACTAAGTATTAACAAAGTTCTTATTGCAAAAGAAAGAACATAAATTACCCTGCTTTTAGAAATCTGCCCATTCAACAATGGAATTAGTAAATTGGAATTGGTTGCTCTTTGTGCTTGGTGGGTGGGCGGGATGCACCTTCTAAGACGATATAATATATGTGGACATCAAATTAAAGAGTTTGTATTATGTCTTTATGCAAGGTCGTTCCAAGGGAATTACGTTTTTCTATCCGGTTTATGAACTCAAATATTTTGGTATTTGGTTCGATTTTTCATTAATACACTCAAAAGTATTATGCCCCCTACGAAGCATACCTCACATAGAACAAGCAGGTGTGTGTTCTAGTATTAGCAGAAAATACTCGAATATTAGAATTCCATCACTGGAGCACAGTGGCGTTGTCCTTCGTCTTTGTGTAACGATCGAGGTCGGAATGCTCGCTGATTCCCAAATGTTAACTATCGTTCCATAATCAAATCTCATTAAACGATTGATCCATTGTCACCATAGCATTTTGCTATTTTTTTTATGACAGATATCGTCTGCTAGTTAAGTTGTCAGGGAGGCCCATTAGTCCAATACATATTAGGAACACATTTTCGCAATCGGTCGGTAATCTCCCATGCAACGATCGGTCTGACAATCTTTCTGGTCGCTTTCACGGTGTGTAAATGAATAGCTTTTAAACAAATAATACGAAATCCCAGTCTTGTGCTTTGTATTTTCTAATAAGCCCGTCAAAGCAAAATAATTAACGGCTTCTCAACAAATTTTCCAAAAATAACTTCTCAATCCAAAAGCACATGTCTGACAATGATATAACCCTCTTTAGGTCCAAACTAATAATGCTTAATCAGCCAAGGTCAAGGTTTGAGATTAGTAAAATATTTTATTTTATTTCGTATTTAGTTCCATTTTGTCGTTGATGAAACACCAATAACTATTGTGCCCTCCACGAAGCATTCCTCACATAGAACAAGCAGGTGTTTGTTCTGGTATTAGCAGATAATAATCGAATATTATAACTTCATCACTACGCTAGTGGCCTATGATACTTAGATTTTCTACATTTCTGACATTAGTTTAGGTATAAATTTAATCGTTAATGACTGCTAAATAATGAGGTGTTATTTTTCAGACCATTACTATTACTCCGATATGGACCAAGACGCAGTCAAACGTCAGTGTTATACATTTGTAACTCGACATTGTATATACATGTAATATCAAATAAGTAAAATTCAAATAAAAATAGCGGTCAATAGCTTCAAGGGTAAATGATTAAACTCTGGAGAATTTAAAGAATCTTTGAACCTAATACTTCTCTGTGGCCTCATTCCTTGTATATTTAAGGTATCTAAAACTGTAGTTAGGTCGGAAGTGAACACTGGAACAAAATTTGGAAAATAGTTAAGACTTTGTAGAAAAAGTTCACGTATTTTTGTGATAAACCATCCCACGATCTTCGCGAAATTCCTGGGGTTGTACACCGTACTTATTTAGGTTATTTCATTCATATGATGGCGTGCCAGCCCAGCAGGTCGAGGAATCCACCCTAGACAAAGCTGAAAACACAGAGCACCAGGTCACCCGAGGCTCCCACCCACCTAAACACGCTCCCTGTATATATACGCGGTCGATAGACTGCATCAGCTCGATTAGTCGTCGAGCAATAAACTTACGGTTCGTGTTTATTGAGTAATCTGTTAAGACATAATATGTACAGATATAGTTTATAATTTCGACAGGACCATCTATTGTCTGTCTATGCAAATTATTTATACAAGCATTTAAGTATTTAGTTCTACTGTGCCGTCAATGTTATATTAATAGTTTATTTGCCCTCCGAGAGGTATTCCTCACATAGAGCAAGCAGGTGTTCCTACAGCTGTATATAACCAGACAAAAATCGAATAGTAAAATTTCATCACTACATTGCTTAAGTGGCCGATTATACTTACATTTTACCGTCGTGTTGTAAGAATAGAAATATCTACACTTCTGATAGTTATCTCATCGGTAATTAATTTAGGTTTAATACAGCTCGTTAATTGACCGCTAAAGAATGAGGGTTAATTTTAAACTCATTACCCGTTTATATTCCGATATGCGCATGCAGCCACCAGTGTTATACCATTTTGACTTTACGTTGTGTGTACATGTATAAATATTAAAATTAATGTAGCCGTGATTAGTTCCACGAAGAATTTGTTTAAACCCTTGAGAGAACTTAAATAATTGTGAAAATAACACTTCTTTTTGCCTTTTCTAGAGATACGCCTTTAGGTTATCCAGAACAACTCGAGATTCAGGTCTATCTAGAAACTTGTCTCTGA
>JAVFBZ010181149.1:3131-22885 GCA_032466195.1 Katharina tunicata
CAAATTACTATCAGAAATTTCTAATTCAAGCAATACAAAAACATTTTGAACATTTCTTACATGAATTAATTTTCCTGATGGTACATCTGGTGCTTGAATAGTTTGTCTTCTTTATGGCCATCTTAGCCCTCTTTATTTACAGCATTTAATGGAATAAGGGTCAAAAGGGTGCAATCTAGAAATTGTGGAAAATTATAATGGTTCAGATATTTTTCTTATCTAATCGAAAATGCTTACTTGAACAGCTGAAGATAGAGGAAAAACTCTTTTAAAGAACTGCAGATCATGGGCTGTGCTCACTCCTAAGGCATCTGTGGATATGAGTCTCTGGGGAGGAAAATGTAATAGCCTGTTTATTAATCACAGGGAGGGTATTAGAAGTACTCTGTGCTTTGACTGTCATCTACTATCATTAATCTGCAAACTGCTTTTCATAACTTCAATCTTCAAGGTAGGAATCTGAAGTTTTAAGTTTTCATTTTAAACTTATTCAACTTTTTATTTTTTGTTGAAATAAATTAACTGAAATATGCTTAATTATGAATTTGTATAAATCTTTAACCATACAGTTGTAAAAAAAAAAATTATATCAAAATTGTTGAAATAATCATTTAAAATTAAAAACAAAATATTCACCAAATGTACATGTACCTGTTTGTAATGCAAAACAGACTAAACCATTTTTTTTTAAATTTTCCTAGTCTTACCCACCCACTTTCTCAATTATTTTGTGAATTCCTTGAACTTTTCACTTTCTATTGGTTTTTTTTCACTACTATTATTTTGTTCACATAAATCCCAATATGTTATTTTAGATGTCCCTGTTAAAGTCTGTTATCTTTGCTATAATATATTCCAGATTTAATTATCTGATTTTAATATGGCTCATCTTAATACAAAAGGTCTTGTTTAAATCCATTGTGTTATCCGCATATAATCTGATTATACATGTATATGCTCAAGGAAGAAATAAGTAAGGATTTAAATATACGTTTCCAAATTCCTGAGACGCTGTTTAGAATAGATAACCCTGTGAGAGAAATAACTCTGCAAATATCTAAATAATCTCTAATTAAATTCAGCTGATTTTCAATTTGCCTTTATTATCTGCAGTGTTTTACTGGAGACAATACTAGATTGTGACTAATCAGAGCAAATCACTGTGCATCTAGAGTCATGTTTTATTCAGCAGAAATTATTGAATAGTTTATCAGTTCTCCTATCAAACTATCTGTCAGTGATGAGCGGCCATTGTTCTGTTTTGTTTCACCCATACATATTCATCCAAACTTCCTTTCCTTTCATAATAATGTAATTTTTTAAGTTGCCAGTCAGTTTTGTACTCTTTGTGCAACCTCTACGATAACAAGTGAAATTTTTTTTGTGTTGTGCCTTTTGTCGGAAGAATTACTTTTTAATTCCTGTGTGTGGTGAATAGGTGGAAGGTAAGAACAACATGTAAGTACATTTTTAAAACATAAACTGAGTTTATTGTCAGGATTATTTCATTTTTATTTAAGTTCTATTCATCTTTTTGAATATTATTATTTCGTTTTGATATTATTTTTTTCAACTGATTTAAGGTTTTTCTGTACAATACCTGTAATTGAAGATTTCAAGAAAATTATAATCGTTTAAGTATTTATTACTCTGAATATGCTATTATTTGTATTTCAAAGAAAACTATTTTCATGTATGATTGAAGAATACCAGTGAATTCATAGGTAAAGATAGAAATATTGTGTAGAGAGTATACTTTTGAGGTCATTGTGATAATATAGAGCTAAAATTGTAATAAAATCTACTAAAAATTCTCCCGGAACTAAAATTGTAAAAAAGGAACAACTTGGCCTGGCCTGTTACCATTAGTTGCTTTTTATTTATGTTTGAAATATTGTGGTAGAATTTGATCAATCAGTAAGTGTATGGACTGGTTTTAATGTTAGGGAATTCTCTCTCTAATCTCACACCTGCAATGGATGTTAGAGAAAGGGAGTAAGAATAACCCAGTAGCTTCACGCATCAGCCTTTGCTCAGTTAATGTTAGCTAGGAACAGGCAATTGACCTTATCTCCCCAGCTCACTGGTATTATGGCAATTGTTTCAACAGGTTGTGCGTGGCTAAGCGTTTCGGAGGGACGCTAAGCTCGCATCATGCCACCGATTTCCACCTTGGGGGATGGGCCCTGGGACTGAACAAATGTCCTCTAATCCCTGACAATTGACCGGGGTAAACTGTGAAATACTTGCTTGCCTTGCTTCACTTGTAGCCTGGGTAACAAACAGGCTGGCGGCAAATCAACAGGACTGTCATCATCTCTTGATCTCTAATCCCAGCCCTCTACTTAAGACTCTAGTAGGGGAGCATGTTGGAATTTCACCTTCCCTGCCACTTCTTGCCTAAATAGAGACATTTGTTTCTATAAGTAATTGTGGAAAGAACACCCCCTGTTTCGTCCTGTAAATTTAGGACAAATTGTACGTGTTTGCCCTTGTCAGTCCAAATTTGAAGCCACATTTTATTCTTTCCTACTATGACTTAACAGAAATATATATATATATAAGATCGTTCTTTGATTGGAATTTTATTTCATTTATATTAAATTTTGGCACCATAAACAATATTTAATTTAATGTTGTATGACAGTTTGTGAAATTGGAATGTATTTTAAATTAGTTAACAATAGTAACAACAAATCAGAAACAAGAGGCTCTGCGCTGTGTGATCTTTTGACTTTCTTGTTGGGAAGTCAGGGCTCACTGTTAACTAAGTTCACCAATTCTCTGCACACAATGTTAAGTATCTACAAGGTACCTGATTCAGCAGGTCTTAATCCTCAGCTGGTAGTGATGATTACCAAACGTTTTGACATGTGGGCTTTATTGCCTGCTATTTGGTCTTGGTTGCCCTTGAGGGGATGGGGGAACATATATACTCCTCTCTGTCAAGGTAACTTAAGAGGCAGAATTTCGGCCTGGCACATAGGCTTCACATTAAGTTACAATAACTTACAGTGTAAACAAATGTGCTAGCCATTTGCCCCTTGTATCCCCTGGATATGTATATATATTCTAATTTTGAAAAACTGAATGCAATTTCATGAAAATGAAGGCTACAAATATTATTATTTATTCTTCTAAAGTTTTATCGCAATAACATAGCTTTAAATTAAAAATACTAAGAACTTTGAACTCTTGAAATACAAAGATTTATTTTTGTTAAAATCCTGCAATTAAATCTTTATAACTTTTGAAATAATATCCAAACGAGTTAGTTCTCCCTTGTATAATACTATTTGTTGTCCTAAGATTCAAGTAGCAGAATTTTTATATATTGGACCTACTTTGTATGAACTGCTGATGTTTTTATAATAAATAATTAGAAAGAGATAACAAGTGGATGTCTCATTAAGTAAATCTATGTTATTTCTCCATGAAAATTCTAAAGATTTAGCACCAGCTTGTTTGCAGATGTCTTGAAGTGTTGGGGTTGTATTGGTACAATAGTGTCATGCACAACACATGGTCTACATCATTTTATCTTTTCCTTCACTTTTTTTTTTTTAAGTAAGTATTTAAGACTTATGTTTTGAACAAGGTGAGCTTGTGTTATTTTAGGCAAGTGTCTTTTAGTTTTTTTGGAGAATGAGGTGAAAAAGAGTGAGAAAAACTGTGGGCGAAAAAAAGCTGAAGACAAGTCAAGGGATCAGATACACTGGGTTAAGGTTACATTTTCAGTTTACATACACACCTAGTGTCAGTGCCGTGTAACCTATCACTATTACCGTTAAACACTCGGAGGGATTGTTTTCAAAACGCTGTCTTCACAAGGGTTACATTGCTGTATTTTTAGCAGCGCTGTAAAACAAAGCCACCTTATGCAGCATCTCAAAGACTGTGTTTGAAAATTGATTACCATCAGCAAACATCTGAACAAACATTGATAAAAGTTATAGTTTTTTGTTTGTTCGTTCCCACTTTTTTAATAGACTAAGAAGCATGGCTATCCTAATGGGTTGTTGCTTAAACCTCTCAGTGTTAGTTACTGAAAATTACATGTTTTTAACTGATAATTATAATGCTTTATAAGTTTTGAGTGTTTTTTGAGGCTAATACTTAATTGGATAGGGTTGAATATTTTTTGTATTAAGTTTTGTTTTACGTATGTGATATACTGCAAAAATGCCTTCTATTTATTTTTTGCCTTAAAAAAATAAAGCGTTCGGTTAAAGATATGAAAACATATATAACAGTATCATTTTGGTTATTATAAAAATCTGTAAATCATTTATTTTTCTGTATGAGTTTTTGGGTTAAAAAGTCACTTATAGGAGTGTATGCAGGCTTGCTGCTCTGGGAAAGTAAAATAAAAGTGTGGAGTGACAAGGAAATATGGGCTACAATAAAGAATGTTTTGTTTACAGTCTTGTTCTATTTTTGATCTGCTTTTGTCTTTTGGAATATGTATTTTTGGAAACAGTTGTAGATAGTGCTCTCCATTAGTCTGTACAAAGCGCGGAGGTGCATCCGTACGTTTCCCACATTTTAAAGTCTGGCTATTGCAAGAATTCAATGTTTATTTTACTACAATATGTAGCTTCCAATGGCTGCTGTTTTACTCTAAGTTATAATTATACAATAGTGTTATTGTACCCCAATTTAACTGATTTTTTTTTTTTTACATATTTATAGACGGTCAAGATTTTTTTATTAGTGAAATAACCATGAGTGTAAAATGTTACTAATCAAACAAATGAAAGTGAAATTGTGTAAAATTCTTCTGCCTGAAAAGAAATATTTTTGATATTCTTGTTTGGCCAGGATGTAGATCTAAGCACTGGTTGGTTAAGTCAATGATTAGTTATGAGGTAAACTAGTTAGAAGAAGATCAGGTGGACCCGAGGTAAAGATTTGGTAAGGATATGACCCACAGGTGCCACCAATGAACTCTTGTTTTGTTTCCTCGCACGGCTAATGGCTTTCGAAACAGTGTAAGATTGATTTCTGATAAAGCTTCAGTTTTTGCTCTATCACCTGTTCAAAGTAAGAACATCTTGCGGACATATGTGGTCGACATTTTCATCCTGATGTCTTCCACTCGGGGTGTCATAGGAAGCTGTCTGTCTCTCCTCTAGTCCCTCCTTCAAACTTTTCTCACAAACCGATTGGCTGTCTGAATAGCAAGTCTGCAACAGTCTGGTCTACTGTCATTCAAATAAGTCTTTGGTAAAACGATCTGTCCCAAAAATATTCTATTCTATTTAGAAAAGTAAGCAAATTGTTGAATTATACTTATTTTTTTATTTAATATTTTGTCTGTGCAAATTTGTCAGATTAGTTAAATCTTAATACATGTATTATCGCATTTGCCTACTTCAAAATGAAAATGGATGAAATTTGCACAAATCCAGAAATAACTTGAAATTTGATAAATCACGTTGACGTTCCCATTTTGATTCTGTAATGGGTATCATAGCGCAAGTTTTTCTTATGTATCCTATTATTTGAATATAGTAATGAAGCTATCAAGAAGAGTGGTAGCTATTCATTTCACATTTGTTGTGTTCTCTTAAAACCTTATCAATCTCTTCCTTCATGAAACTTATCCGCTGGAGATGGAATTATATAATCTATTTGACCAGGACGCTATTTGTTGGGGCGAGTCTATTGCTTGTGGCTAGTTTTCTTTACTGTTATTGCAACGAAAGTTTTTTCAGCTTCTAGTCAGTCCATCACAGCGATGATGGACAGTGTGAAAATCTATAATTGTGTGGAGATCCTGCTTTTTCATGCAATTTCCGCCAACATTACAATGCTATCAGAGCAGCATCAATATATTGACGAAAGCTTGGGAACAAGGCCTCTTATTGTTAAGACGATGACACACACTGACAGATACTCAGAGAAAAATTCACGATTTGTTGTCCTATTGATTTCGATTCTTACTCCGTTCTTCGAAGCTTTCTGCTGAGAAGCTTTTGTGTTTTTTCGCGACTTAAAGCTGGAATTGGCCCGCTGACAGCACACCGCAGCGTTACCAGAGACTGTCCCGGTCTAAAAGACTGATAACATTTTGCCAGATTAGGAACCATTCCATTATCTTTACTGGTTTCGAAACACACTAGAGCATTTTCATTTACTATTGTGTGTTCAGGAAGATAATCCTGTGTTCCTGCTGACGAGAATATCACAATATTGCTCTTTATTGCAAATGCCATTCATGAATTCCATCACAATAAAATTAACATGGACTTGAATATTGATACTAGCAGAATTTGTTTTGTATATACCAGCTACATGTATGATAATTATAATATACATGTTACGATGTACATGTATTTGGTCAAATTTATCTACCAGTTCAATCAAGTTTTGTTTTCATTTTCTGAAGTTTTGAAACTTATCTATGTTGTCTTGTTTGATTACATTAAAGTTTCTTTGCTAGAAATATGTTTACTTCATCTTTACATTTAACATTGCCATTGTGCCAGTTTAAAAAAAAAAAAATTATTTTATAGATATCTTGTAGATATACTTGTTTAGAAACTTAAATCTTTAAAAAACAAAATATTTTTTAAACTTCGTCTTTACATACATGTATTAAGTCAATGGGAGTCAAAGTTCTAGAGATCAAGTCTAGCAAAGAACAAGTGGAGTTTGTGTGTATATTGTGAAATACTTTGAAGGAGTTGTTTTGTTACCCCTACTGTTCTTGGAATTTCTTTACGCTTGCTGAATGTAAGTAAATTATTTTCCCTTTCTAACAGATACCTTATGTGTGAGTTGGAGAGGGGGGGGTGAATGAAGGGTGAATAGATACAGTATGATGATGGGGGGTGGGGCCAGCAGCATGGGGTACACTCATTCTCAAGTCCATCTGTTTGAACCTCCAGAAACAAATGAATAAGCTTGGCTGTAATCGAAAACCCCATCTTTCCCTGCCACTCGTTCCCTTTGTTTTAATAAGCTGTATGAATAACAGTTTTTCTGAGGCTACTGTCAGAGCTGCTGCCATTGCTTGTCTGTTTTTGGAAGTTGTTTGTTCTTGAGGCTCTTGTATTCGTCTGTGTATTGTGTGTCAGGGAGTCCTCTTTTATTATACATTGTTATGTAAGTGCTATAGTTTTATACCCTTAAAGTTGTCTGTTCCTAGGATATGTGATTCCTTGGCCAGAACAGTAGCTCATCAACCAAGCTTTCAAACTCTTAAAGTCTTAGATTTTCAGTCTTGAATTCCCTAACCTGGGTATTGTAGGCCTAATCAACAGTAGCGTTTGAGTCCATTGCTTGTGTATTGTATGTGTATATTCTATAAGCACAAGTCCAGTTCTGGGTACAGCCACTACTCAACAACACCTATAGTATTCCACCCTTCAAGTTTGAAACTTAGTTAATGGCCCTGCTGGCATCTCATTGTGGAGGAGAAGTGGACAAACACAGATGCCCAGTGGATTAGTGGTAAGCGTTGACTGGTGCTTAGATATACAGCTATTGTGAAGGTCTGTCCATCATCAGTCAGGGACTAGAGTCTGGTATAAGAGACTGTTCAGCTACAGGGGCATTGTGAAGACCCCACCCAGGCATAGTCAGAAACTGCTTCACCCCCTCTCTGGGTGCTTCGACATCTACCACTGTATCACTGACGCTACTGCATTGTGCATTCTTCTCTGTAACCTGCCTCGCTGACAACGCTCAGTTTCTTGAAAGTTTTGTTCCAGCTCAAGTCTCCGCCACTCTGCAACTCAACAGTTTCAGAAAGATTTTAAGGATTTTTTAAAAGTTTTAATTCTTTTCTCAACACTTTCTTTTCAACTTTGGACCTTATAAGTAATTTGTCTCTCCAATTTATAAATTTCTCAATGACAATTGACAGGAAGATGCTGTAGTCAAAGCAAGCTTGTTACCCGAAGATTTCTATTTAACGTTAAGTATTTCTTTGGACTTCTCCATGACTGCCTACCCCCAGCCTCTTGGATTGTAATCGCTTTGTGGTTTATCTGAGGATTTTGTTTAAATTCCTGAGTTAAAGTCTGACACGTTGGGTTAGCAATCTCCACACAGCCATTAGGAACGTTTTGACGTTCTTTTTCTTTTACTGGAGTAAGAGCCCACAGAATCTTGGTATGTATAAGTTTTCAACTATTTGACTTCCTTGAGAATAGGTTAATTTGCCAGGTTTTTTTTCTTCCTTTTTGGCTTTGACCTTGATTCTGAGTACTCTTTCAATTTTTTCCCCTTTCTAGATCTTTAGTCTCCCTGAACTTTTCTTTACTTAACCACTTGTCGCGATTTAAATGATGAACCGCTGAAAATTTTTGACGGCGAGAAAGTAAATAAATTGTGTAAGATTTATTCAGCTGTCTACTAAACTAAGTAGACTCACTACTAGCTCTTAGCTTGTTTCTCAGCATATGTATCAAATTCAAACTCGTTCAGACGCATTGAATCATTCTTCAGTTTGTATTTATTTTAGAATCTGGCAAAGTAGGGAACAGTTTGTGTGTATTTATAATACTGCTCTAAAAGAACACGTTGACTTAACAGAACGAGCAAAAACTGTTTCTCGTATTCAGATGGTCCACTACTGCCTTGTTACCATCTCAGAACTTGTCAATGTGGATAATTTCAATGTTGTATACTTTGAGCTTTCTTTCTTATTTTTCCTTTTCCTTTACATTTCTCTTTGATATTCGGAAGATGTTGATTTAAGATTTTTTCTTGGGAAAATACACTAAAGTGACAATGTTTCTCAAATGCCTTTACTCTTTTGCTGCTGCCAATAATATTGCAGTCCTTGTAATACATCGGAACCTACTGTATTTGAATATTTCATCAATGTTCCTTCAAGTAACTTTTTGTTTGATGTAGGCAGAATTCAAAAAAAAAAAATTAGTTTTAAATTTTACCTCCCATGTTTTTTTTTCAAATTTCAGACATGTTTTCTTTCTATAAATGTTAAATTTTTACGACTGTTTCATGCGCCGAAAATTAAATCTAAGCTTTTGCTGTCTGATAAAATCTTTTGGGAAACGGAGTTTTGCACTCAGGTTCACCCTATCAGTTAACTAGGGTTTTCTGACTGGCACTCTTTGTATTAATTGTGTGGGGGCTGGCTTCAAGGAAACAAGCCAATAGCACGGTTTGTCCAAGACTTCATGGAACTTACTTAAGGCTCCCTTGTTTTGCCAAGAAATTCAACTTCCACATATGTCTTCCATTAAAGTCTGATACAACAGTAGGAAATTAGAAACTAGAAACCATGTGTGTAGAATTAACTTTTATTGTCTGTATTAATTTCCCCTTTTCCTGTAAGAAAATGCACCCAGAGGCATTATTCTAAGTCTTTGAACTTGGCATACATATAAAATTGTTATGGTTGTAATAAATTTAAAAAAATTTATGAATTTTTTTCCAAATTTAAGTGTTTCAGATTAAGAATTTTATTTGAGAGATATATAAAACCTAAATGACAAAAGATTTGTCCCTATTAAATTAATGTATCCAAAAACGAAACTTCAGCCAAAAATATACAATTTATGTCTGTTATTGAAATGCCTATGTTATAAAGCATAAAGCTTACTTTATGCTACTTGGTAGACACTTGTTTTAGCGTTAACTCTCTTTAAAGTTTTCTCCAGATCATTTGATTAAGTTAGAGCCTATCATAACACTTATCGTTGAAAGTGAAGCCAGTTCATTGTTACCCTATAACAATGTTTTCTCCGTTATCAGATCTTAGGAATCAATATTCCATTACTTTTCAAGCAGAGTAGCTCTTGTTAGGTAAAGTTAAAATATGACAGGCAAGTCTACTAAAAATCATTGTGTCGGAAGATTGAATCAACCATCACAATAGCCATTGTTGAAGACTAAAAGCAGTGCTAATGAAATTGTTCAATAAGTCACTCTAAAGTTATTGTTTCTCCAAAAATCAATACAGTAAAGTGGATATATTAATCAAGCCAGGTCAGAGAAAGTCTAGGAAGGGTGCTTTTGAAAAGCTCTTTATCAAGGCTATAAGGTAATGTTTTCACGCTGCAAGGCTGATTGTCCTTTTGTTCTGGTTCTACCTATTGGTATTTTGATGTTCTCTTTTCATAGATTATGAAGAAGCTAAGGAAGACCAGACAATTTTAAATACATTACAGTTTTACAAAAGTTTTAGAACCACATCCCAATGATAAAAATGTTACTAGAGCAACTATTAAGTCACTATTGACTTTTATTATAGTATTTATAATTTTATGCACTTTAATTGTTTCAATTTGGTAATTTTTCTCCATTGATGGTGTTGTGTTAATTTAGTTTCTCTTGAAAAACAGTAGCCTACATGTGCCGGCCATTAAAGTCTGGATAAGGGGCTGTGATTGGTTTAAGTTAGGTTATCTTAAGTCACAACAACATCTGATTGGCTATCAGACTGAGGGATTGTTTTATGTCTGCCAGACCCCTTGTGATGAAGGCTTTATCATCTATTTAAACCTTTCACAATGGCAGACTTAATGAGAGATGACAGGGTTTAACTTCTAGTCACTATCTGGGGACTTTGCAACTTATGTTTATTTTTGTAGCAAAAGTTTATTTTCCCAAACAGGCCCTTAGTTCAAGTAAGAAGTTAAAGGGAAATTAAGTATCCTTTCTGAATTTAATCTGATAAACTTTTTCATGTTTGTTTTTGTTCCTTAATTGAAGATTCTGCATGTTAAGTTATACTTAACATCCATTCCACATGGCAAAATTTATTCTGTTGTTTCCGTGTACCAAGTAACACTTAATATAGTTCAGGCAATCTTATTTTGGGGGGTTCAAATATCACATTTTTATTTTTTAGTGGAAGGCTATGTTTTTCTGTCAGTAATTATATATTGATAAATAGTTAGCATAACATAATAAATATACCCGAAGCTTTGTTAAATTAAAGACAAACTATAAAACGAGTAGTCTATGTGATCATCAGCATGATGCTGTCATTTCTTATTTTCTGACACTTTGATCCTGAAAACATTGTAATGAATTCCACTAAAAAAATGTTTTGTTGGAAATCAGATTTATTCTATGATTTGACAAAGTTTGTATATTTTGTTCGTTCTTAACTTGCATTTATCTTTTAGAATACACGTATTAATTTACAGAAGTTTTTATCTTTCTGTACTGTATAGCCAATTGCCTCTTTAAAAGTTTGTCCATGGTTTGCATCTTTCACCACAGTTGGTGGAGTTTGGCATTCAAAGCATGTCTCAGAGAAATTTCCTACAGTAAAGACTTGTTTGCTGGACGGTGAGAAAAAAATGTGTGTTATTCCGTGTCATCAGTAGTGTATTATGAAAAGTGGCAGGTTCACCAACGAAGCGGAACACAATGCTGTCCAGATCAGTTTCCCACAATTAGACATGATGTGTTTTTGCCAATTTTTGACAAGGAACTGTTTCAAATCCAAACAAAGGTTATTTGAGTGAGGATTACATTTATTTAAATAGTCGTTCTTCCTCATGCTGTCTATTGTTCTTATATTAAAGTTTTTTGATTTTAAGTTACAAGATAACTTTTGTGCTGCTATACAGTCGAACTTCATTTAATTTTACTCAATGGGCATTTGCCACTCCCCCCAAAAATTCTAAATTCTAAATAATCACTTAAATCAGGAACTGAATATATACACCTTTTTAGTTGACTTTCTTACCAAATCTTAGCTCTTTTTTCTTAAACACCAAGCAAGCTAACAAACACATCTAACATTTTATCCAAAAAGTAATCTGTGATCTTGGGACTCGTTTTTAGTGTAGGTTGCTACAGCTATCAGATGTGGCCAATGAAAGTGGAGAAGAGTCTCTATTTAGTCATGGTTGAATTGACAGGGACTTGGCAGCACCCAGGCCATTTAAAACCCCACCTTATCAAGCTTATCTAAACTCTTCAGGCATTTGTCTTTTCACAATTCTAGTTTTATGTCTGTTTTTAACTGGGTGGAATGGCCTTTCTCACCCCAGTCTACTGAAACTGCTGAAAACCTTCTAAACTTGTGAATGAGATGACTCAATGTATGACATGCAACTTAGTTTAAGCACCCTGCCCGTCAGATACCCTTAAGGGATCATTTGTTATAAGTTTTCATTATATTCATATCCCTATTTTATGTAAATGAACTTTCAGTTTAATTTTTGAAACTACTTTGGGAAAAAATAATAGTTTTTTATTGGTTTTGTTTTTGGGGTTTTTTTTCTAAAGATTTTTAAAAGAATAAGTAATGTCTTACAGCTGAAAGATTACAAACTTTAACTGCTGGAAATAGTTATCTATTTGTGCTAAGAGACAAATGAAGGATATCTTTAAATTGATAACGATTGCTACATATACTTTTCCTATATAGTTTAAAACCATCTATCATCAGAACACTCTGTTTAATCATTGCCCAACTTCAAGACTGTATTTACTGATACATACACAGAACTGTGACCAGCCTTACCAATGTGTCAGAAGGGCATTAAATATTTACTGGATTCCATGATAGTTTGTTAGTGAGATGCTGGACAATCTCATCTGGCCTGGGTCATTTTGATTCACTGGTGTTTACTGAAAATCAAACTCCTAATTTCTCTAGGGTTTGTTCTAGACACAGAATGTTTCTCTGTAACTTTTTTGTTCATCTTCTTTTTTTTTTTTTTTGGTGCAATTGTACCAAGTTAACGTGTTGGCCTTTATTCCATTTTTTTTCATTTCCAATCAGATCCAATTTTGAAAATTCACATTTCTTTCTTGTTGCAAATTAAGAGAAATAGGTATTCTGTAATTCAACGAACCAACATCAAGAGTGAAAGTAATAGCATTCACCCAAGGTTTACAAAGGGAACTACATTTAATATTGTCTTATGTTTAAACTGCCAATGCTGTGTCGGTTTGTCTTTTTTGTTTTTGACTTTATATTCATTTATAAATAAACAATTACATCCTTTTTTTAACCTAATAAATATCAAGGTAAACAGTTAAAGACACTAAACATAAGCAGGTATCCTTGAGCACCTTGATTTATAAGCATGTTCTCTCTGCTGAGTTGAAGATGACTCCACTTGACAGGCTAAAAGGGGTGATTTAAACAAAAGGACTCTGCAATGATGAGATTAAATCTTCTTCTGACATTAGTATTGTCTAGGGCCCTCTTTACAAAGCACAAAAATACCCTCTCTATAGGATACAGCAGGAAAATGACGGTTAACTGTTAAAATACATCTGACAACTATAATCACTTCTTTCCTGTCAAAATACAGCAGCTTATATTCCCAAATGTTACCGAATTCAAACTTTTGTCAAAATGTCAAGACCTTACTGTGTAAAGATGACACTGTTTCTAAGACTTGTTTATTTAATTCTTTTTCTTATCTTTTTAAAAAAAATTGATTTGCTCTAAGAAATTCAACTATTAAGCCTTGTCATAACTGTGACTGTCATATTATAAAATCTTTGGAAATAAATTTTGTTTTTAAGCTATATATGATCATTTGTCATTTTGCGGTTGATTTCAATTTGCCTTTGAACGCCATTTTTTGCTCTGTCTCTTGTTTTTTTGGCCTTGGTCTTCTGAGAGATTCATTGTATTGGATTATTTGTCTGCCATCCACCTCATTTTTTCTTCTCAATAATTCAGGTGTGATTGATCAGGCAAGTATGTGAGGGTCATTGAAATGCCACCATTAATATTAATTAATTACTTTTGACCTAACTGAAGGTATACCTTGGTGTAGTTGTGTGACTTTGGATACTTGGTCTTTTGTCCTTAAACCGGCTGTTTAGCATACAAATACCTTTTGTTTATGAGACCACCATTGTGATATAGTCAATAAATATGCAGACAGCTACTTAGGCGTGCCAGAAAATGGATTTTTCAATAGATTTGTGGTAGGAAAAAGGCTACTGTTTTACCATGATGATCTATTGTAAGGTTGTAGCGTCACTTAAGTGGCCTTATTGTTACTGATACAAACACTATATTGATTGAATTCTTGGTCTCCTGATCACTCTGTTGTTTAAAAATTTGGGCGTTTCGTGGACATGCCCACTCAGTCGGAACCGGAGCACCTGAAGTAGAGTATTGTTGGCAAACTGATTTTTATCACATCTATCCCCGGGGGAAACATGTATATGTATTGATCTAATGTTTTGCTCTGTTTTATAGTAATATACTTTCTCTTTCTTTCAATTATGTATCCTTGTTAACACTTCTCATTGGATATTTTATTAATGAATTGGAGTTATATATTTAGATAAGGAATTGTGCTTGTCTGAGTATATATATATATTGTTCAGGTTTCATGTAGAAAAAAAGTTTAGTGGATTGTGCTTTTCTCAAGTTAATATTATTACCTATTCTCTTTTGATGTCTTACCTGAAACTTTTCTGTACCTTTGTTACCTGTTTGATATTTAACTAAGGTGAAAACTGTCCAAGTAAGTGGTAAATATTTTAGATTATTTGACGTTGCATACTTTTTGTGAACACTGGCAGAAAATTGTAAGGGCCTTTGGGAATTGTCAGAGAATATGTGTTGATGGAGATGTTTTGTTTGATAGATGTCTCATCAATTATTGATAGGTTCGACAGAAAAGGTTGTCGTGTTCTGACGGCTTATCGACTCTATTGACTAGTTCAGATCACCTAGACTTGATACACCTTGTCTTTCTGGGCACTCGTTGATTGGTAAACTGATCAGAAATCAGAGAGGCGATGAGATAGACCGTCCTGATTGAAAAACTTGATCCTCTTTCTTGGTGCGCAGACTTGTGAATATGTGTAGATAATTAATTTGAGACTGTTTTCACTGAAGCGTTACACTGTTGTTCTGATCAATCTCAAGCCTCTTAAAGCCTGCTGTAACATGGCCATTGTCAAGCCCTTGCATTTTATATTAACTTCTCTGTTCTGTAAGTTAAGTCTGTTCACAGCTTTTGTCTAAGGTCTTTGTGGCTTTCTTTTTGTCTAACATCTATTTTGCGTGCCTTTTGTTGGTCCCACCTTTGAACTTTCTGTAATTGTGACAGTGTTAACAACACGAAGAAACTTTCATATTTTTTTGTTATTTATTTTATGCATGTATTGTCATGGCAACAAAAAACATAGCAGTTATCGACTATAGTTGTGAACCCTTAGGGTGGCTATTGTACTTAAGGTTATGTTCAAGTGGTATTGTCAACTGAATAAGCAATAGCAAACACAGGTCTCATCTCCCACTGGGTGTTGCTTATCAATAATGTATTATTAATCAGGCCAACTTCATCCAAGCGCTAACGGTCCATTTTCTCTTTTGTTTTGTTTCAGGGATATGTCTTCTAAGCGGAAAAATACACCAACAAAGCTGACAAAAGACGAACTCGGTTTCGAGCGAAATAACCTACACTGTAAAATTGACGGAGAGACCAGCAACTGTGAGAGTGACGGGGATAGCGATTCACAGATCCCGCTCCGCATTGTGACGAAGACAGACAAGTCTGATTCCGAATCTGTGGACTCTGACTCAGCGGCAGGAAGCCCCCGCTCCGATCAACCCCAGAGCAAGAAACAACGCATTCTCCAGAGTGTAAAACGAGACTCAGAATCCGAGTCTGATAACGATAATCATAGTAATAACAACAACAACAACGCTTTCGTCTCTCATTTTAATCATATCGATACCTATAATATTAACAATAATAACCATATAATCTCCACAACAAAGCCCACTTTCGGGCTGCAAAAAAAGTCTATGGAAAGTGTTCTAAGAAAACTGGCTGCCAAACCAAGCGACATGCAGGAAACAGAAAATTTCAACATGTTGGCAAGAAACCATCTTGCCCCAGCCATCGTCCCAGAAACAAACATGATGGAAGGTGTCCAGGCTGTTTTAAACGCTGATGAACTCAGTGTCAATGATAAAGACCAACGACTCGGTGCCCTCATAGCACATCTACAGAGCCTTAAACAAAGTCTGCATGCACAAAAGGTAAGAATTTGACGATTTTTTTTTTGTAGCAGAGCAGATTGATACTAATCTAAATGTGGTGATACACATTTTTAGGGGTCAATATTTCATACAAATTCTAACTTTAAGTATGACATAAAACTCCAATCAAATTTCAGGTTAATATTTTTAATATTATGTCCTCAAAATTAACCATTTTATATAGATGAGAATGAATGAAGGTGTGTCAAGGTACAGTTAATAGTGTATTACTGTCATATATGTGCTAGATATCTTCAGTAATAATTTAGTGACGTTAAGAAAGAAATAATATTAGTAAATAATAAGTGATTAATAAAATAAATAAAATCGACTTTAATACTGCCTGTTTTCCTCTCTGTATTTATGAATATATAAAAGACACTCTTGATGAAAGAACGGACTGTCAAAAAGTTTCCATTCACAAAATTCTGTATAACCTTGAAATGGACTAAAATGTCAAGTGAAACGGAAGGATGCCATTGAGAATATCAGCGTCAAAATCTAACAATTTAGTTTAGGCTTCTATATGTAACTAGGATGTGTACATAGCTGTGTGAAATTTAGTAGATTTTTAGAACCCTCCTTTTGTCTTTTGACCTAAGATTTTTCTTTGATCTTTTGATAAACTTTATCCTAGATTTTCAAGATATGTTGCTGAGAAATAGTAATTTCCCACAGCATCCATTTGTGTAGAATAATCGTTTTCCACAGCATACATTTGTGTAGAATAATCTTTACCCACAGCATACATTTTTGTAGAATAATCGTTTTCCACAGCATACATTTGTGTAGAATAATCACTTGAAGCTTGTTTTGACAGTTCCAGTTTGTTTTCTTTCATTATTAATACAAGGTTCTAATTTGAGGTTTTTCCTTTTAAAATTGTCTTAAAGTTATACTTTATTTAAAAAAAAACGTTACTTTTGTTACATGTAGTAGCCTAGCAGATTCGCTTATTTTTGTCACAAATAATTAGTGAACTCAGAAGACACATGTTGAAACATCAGGACTTCTAATGATAAATGAAATTGAATAATTTTAAATATTTAATTTTTTAAATTCAGATAATGGCTGCATGTAACAGATTTTTAATTTTGCATTATTACCACAATACTCAAGCATAACAACTAGTGAAATTAATTACCGCAATACTCAAGCATAACAACTAGTGAAATTAATTAAATCGGGTTATCAGTTTTGTAATATCATATATATAGTATACTATGAAGTTGTGAAGGAGATGACTTATTTTGAAGTGTGCCAAATACTGTTATGTGTGTGGGTGAAAGGTGACTACATGTCAAGTACCTGTTTAACAAGGTTATATTGCATCTGTGAAACCCTTAAACAATTAGTCACATTTTAACCGTGGTATATTGTTAACCTGTATGTAAAATATTACATGAACAAGAATGGAATAGTTTATGAATTTGGATTTTTCGTTTAAGTTTCTATTGTTTCTGATGATGAAGGTGAGCCATTAATTTGTTTCATTTTTATAACTCGATCTCTATTACAAATTTACCTGTAAGTTTTAATTCCTCGTTAGAGCTATTGGTGAGTCGTGAATATGTTCAATGAGCAGACTTAAATTAGTGTCCGTTCTCCTTGTCTAATAACTTTGAAGCTCCCTTTTCTACTTTTACAAAGTGACGTACCATCACTAATGTTAAATGATATTATACACAGACACAGCTTCAAAGTTATAACACTTAGAATCAACCTTTATTCTGTCCATTCCATTTTAGACCTATGACACTTTTTCAGATTTTTAATTTTACATTATTGGCAGGATACTCAAGTTTTCATTAAGAGAGATTAGTTTTATGTGGCTAAGCAGACAGCTGGTTGGGCGAGCAATTCTAGAAGTGCCAAAAACTCGTCGAAAACTCTTCTCCGTTTTAGACAGATAATTATCCCGATCAGACTTGCCATTACAGACATTTGTTTTCATACCAGCCATAATTATTTTTTTTTCTTCTGAGAGATTTTTTTTCTACCGGTTTGTCAAACTACAATGGCTGTGCGATTATGACAGCTCACTTAATAGAGATAACATTCGGTCTTCCATCTCTCCCTAAAATTTGGGCAGCTGTCCAAAATAAACACATCCTCAGATACTCCCACACCTAATCCAAGTGAAAAATTTCAAGATGTTAAAAGAGGCGTAAATCCTTCCTATTTTGATTATTAGGCTTACTGGATTTAGATAATACATAATTAATAATAAATGGCTAGTGTGTTATTTTAATGTGTGAAAATTTGAAAATTATGTCATTATATATGTTTTCTTCAATTTTGACATGGAATATTCTTCATTTCATCTGTTAAATAACTAACACCAAAATTCTGATGTAAATTTCATTATTTTGAGGCATGGCCTTTTTGTTTCATTATATATGGGGCTTCTCCTGTTAGTGTTAGGATGACATCTACATACATGTTATTATCTACCAATTGAAATGTAAAGCTTTTATCTATTGGCTCCTTTCTAATCCTTGTCTGCCATTTGTAATTAATTTAACAAGTCTTGCACACACTTCTATTGTAATATAAGCTGTTCAGTCATTGGCTCCTTAGTAATCCTTGTCTGCCAATGACAATTAGTGTAATAAACGTAGTACACACGTGCCTTGTCTTCAAGTGTTATCAGCTTTTCCAGAAGTTAGTAGAAAGCCAGACAAGGGCCTGATGAAATCAATGTTAAATCATATCAAAGATGACAGTGCAGAGTGGATATATAAAGCCAGATTCAAAGACATCCGGCCATAAAGTGTAAAAACATACCTCTAAAGAGAAACTGCTGCCATCTCGCCTTTGAACCCTTCACTTGTTTCTTACTCCATAAGAACAACGCATCGCTATGTTTCTTAAACAAAATAATATCTTGTTTCTAAAGAGCTACATATTTAATAAGTTTTAAAAAATGCCAAGTTCAAACTCTTATTCAAATCGTAGAGTGTTCTTTAATCAGAATCAATTTATAAAAATAAAAGGATTTGAATTTGATTTGTCTAGCAAGAATAGAAAAGTGGAGCCATTTTTGAGGCTGTCAAAAAAGTGAAGAAAAACCCACAGCTGGAAAATTAGAAAGAACAGTACGTAAACTGTTGCAGATTTCCTTCCATTAGAATATATTTGCCGTAGGATGAAGGCACGCGAGAGCTAAAACACTGGATTTCCCTACCCTCTAATCCCTGCAAGCTTCTACAAAACACTTCACAAACATATTTGGGCATTCCAGACTGCAAGCCATTGTTACAGCCATATGTGACATGACCAAGCTGTTTACTGCCTAGAAATCCTCCCCACAGTTTAACTGGCTGTAAATTTTGTAAACATTCTACAAGAATATTCACTATAAACTTCTTCAGGAATGGAAATGAGAAAAATCTCTGCTAATCTCTGGTGGACTCGAGTAAAGTGTAACTATGTGTGCTGTCATGTTTGTAACATGAATCTCCTTGACGTCAAAATAAAGATCAAGACAATGTCATTAAATACCAATCAAAACAGTGGAAATAACATGCCTCCATATAAATATTATTTTGGAAATACTGTATTTCTGTTTAACAAAATCCAGCACATTTTGTTAGACTGTTTACTTTATTGTTGACTCCAAATCAACCCTTTTCTTTCTTAAGACAGGTGGTTCAGTCCAGCTAAATGTGAAAGTATTCAAGGAATGTCAAAAGATGGTAATAATCAGAACAAACATTCAGATGAGACAATTTATGGCTGAAAACAGGTGGAAATATTGGGCCATGTAGAGTAGTGTTTGCCACAT
>JAVFBZ010181149.1:24243-55468 GCA_032466195.1 Katharina tunicata
GTCCTGTTTTTTGTCCTGCCTTTGTCTTGTGGCTTGCCCCAATCAAACAAACAATCACTCAACAACTGCAAAGCAAAGTTGTGTATATATAATAACTTGATTAGAATTTTCAACTTTTAGAGAAGAACTAAATAAAGCCTACATGGACAGTAAAGATATCCATATGCTTTATGGTTTACTCTCATTTGTATATCTTAATTATATTGTTGATACCCACTCACAATATTTATATCATTGAGGAGTTTATGACAGAACTGGCCATGAATAGGGAGAATTTCTATTATAAATACAGATGATAAGAACATATTGGGTTGACACTACAAAGATTTGCTGGTATTATTTAAGCCCTTGTTTAATCGACTTTGCAGGCATTTGATCAGCTGTCTATTGCCTTGTTACTCTGTGCTCCTTTTATCATCGTAATGGCTTTCTCTTGAACCCAATTATGAGCGTTAAAATTACCACTTTGTTATCAGGGATTATGGTATGATTATTGGTAAAAGTATGGACACTGATTTTAAATGAGAAATATGGAGTAGCTACAAATTTGCCGTTTACCACACAAGATAAGCGAAAAGCTAGTCATGACATTATGACATTATCAGGGTAAAATCAGCACTTTCTGGAAGAATTTGTTAATTGCTTTGAGAGTATTTTAACACATTCATAGTTATCAGTTCTATTATAGAGCTTATGATATTGTCACTAAATTATCTTCAATTGCAAATCATCTTTATCAAACAGTATGGCAAAGTGACTTATTATTCTACAAATATGGCATCCTGTATTCTGATATTCTTGATTAAACTGATAGCATTACCCTTGTCTCCCGTCTTTATTCTCGAGGTTTCGGATAATTTTTGTGTACATTTTTGTTTATACTTATAATACAGTAGCTGAGGTTCTTTTTTATTTAGATACCAAGTTGACAGCTTTTTAGTGACGTTGAAATTTTTTTTTTAGATTCTTTGTGGTGGTCTTGTCTCGATATTCCATTCAAATAATGATGATATTCTGAAGATATTGTTATCCAAACCTAAACAGCAGTCAGAATGTATTCATTTTAGAGCGATGTCTGATTATCTAAAACCTTTTAACATTCTTGAAGCTTTTACAAGAATCCTTTCAGTTAAAAGAAATGATAGTTTAGTGTATTGAGGCGGTGGTCTACTAGATTACCCCCCTTACGCTCTTGACCTTTTGTTCTTGAGCGGCAGATGCCCAAACAGCTGCGGAGGGTCGTAATAACAAACTCGACCTCTGTTAGTAGCTAATACAATCCTGTCCACCTTCATCGGCCAAATGAGGCTTTGTCTTCCAGTTGTTTATCAGAATGGCCCTTTATTCCCTTAGGGGCACTGTATCTGTCGGACCTTACCCCAGACAAACACATTCAAGAATCTCTACATGTATATACTTCAGAAAGACAGTAAGCGGTAGACGGCTTAGTGTCCGGTTTGGTTCCTAATGCCAAGACCACAGTCTGTGGTACTTCACTACAATGTCATTAATATTACCTGGTCCCAAGTTAAAGTTTTCCATACGAGGTAGAATAACCGAACAACCCAATGAGGATTAAGCTCCAGTGATAATCCAAACCAATTGAGTTAAATATTATATAAGTCTGCAGAATATTCAAATTATTAAGCTTGAAGAAATGTCTTCTCAACCAACAAACTTCAAAGAATTTGGAAAGATTTTGAAACCATTTATGAGAAAAAAAAATGCCAGAATTTTTGGAAAGTCAATACTCGTGGCCATTAACAAACTGTTATTATTTCGTTTTGTCCAGTTTGGCAGTTTTCTGGCATCTCCATTTTAAAAAATAATTTCATTTTTATAAAAAATATCTACATTTTTTAAAGATATGGATTCAGATCAGTTCGGTGTATAAATTTGGGTTGATAATTATTCAGAAAAATTTGTTCTGAAATGGATAAGGAAAGAAATTATGTGATAGAATGTGAACATTCATAAATGTAGTGGATAAAAACTTAAATTGATCAGAGATATCCAATAAATTGAATGGAACTTTTTAGAAAGTCAATTGTATGACTTTGTTTTGGTGACATTAGCCTAATGGAAAATGGTAGTGGCTGTCTTAAGAACTCTGAAAGTTTGTGCCCAATTGTGGTTGAGTTAATGGAAGCCAAATAGAGAAAAGTCTCAAGGAATGTCCTCATTGTGTATGACTATGGCTGACTCTGTGTCACTGCATCTGGCCCGTTGGAATTCCAGAAGCATATTCAACTGGCTATTGTTGAGATTACATTAAATTGTGTATTGAGCCCTCTGAACGGCCTGCCTCTGCATGCGGATACAGCTTCCATTGCTAGCTGCTTACCGATCTGATTTGAATAGCGCATTAGAGCGAGGAGCTGAGAAGTATTGTTAAATAGGAGCTAATCAACTGTTACATGAATGCTCCTTAGGACATGTGATAGTTGAAGAGGACAGGGAGAATTGTCATGCAAAATACCCCTCTTCATCCGAGTGGCTGCGGCGGCTGGCACGTTTGGTCTGATGGATTGAAACAGAAATCAGTTGATTCACCACCACAATGTGCTTCGATTTACCAATTTGGAACCTTCCCTAGTGCTAAAATTCTCTTGGGTTTTCGTCATGGGCTAAAAGTCAATTTGAGCCTGATGCTTTTTGGTTGTTTAGTCCTGAAATCTGGGTGAATTTCCAAGACTACTATAGAAGGTCCATTTCCTGTCCCACAAAAGGCCAATTATTGAAGAAAAGGATGAAATTTTATTTTGTAGGCCAATGTCTTTTCATTTTGTCTGAGCGAGTTAAGCTTGTTGACTTGTGTATGCACTGTTACTCTTTGCTTTGTCGTGCAGAATAAAGCTCAGAGATTTAAAGTTAGATCAGTACTTAAATATTGACAGTGATGCTTTTAGTGGAAATAAATTGTGATGGGCTAATTTTTTTAGAAAAAAAATGACAAAGAGCCCTGAAGGTAAACATAATTAGATATAATGATAGAAAACAATATTGAAAGCGACTCGACATTGATATTGGGAAACCTTTGTCTGTGCTAGGGATTTTATTTATATATTGTGTTACACTATCCAAAAGAAGAAACTACAATACATTGTAACAATAACATTTGTTTGAGAAAAATAAATTTCGGAACGAATCCAACCCTGTGGTCGTGGGTCTGAGTGTTAAATAAAGTGTAATTGAGTGGTGATCTTAGGAGAGCAGCAAATGAGGAGTTCCATTATTTTAACAAAAACAACTACAGTTTCTTGTAACAATGACACATTAAGATAAATATGCGCTGAAGGCATCCTATCTTCTATCGTGATCACTAACCATTTCTAAAGTGGGTTTCTTAACCTATTCTTTCTGGATAATGAGAGAAACCTTTGTGTAAAATCACCAGGGTCATTTTCACATTATGATGCAAGAGCGAGCAGAGAATCCAACTATAGGTACGCTAATAGATCAATTTTCTTCATGATTTGTGTGGAAGCCTTGTCTAGTGAAACTCTGCCAGGCTTTGTATGCCACTTGAGAATGATGGAATCAAAGAGAAATATCAAGTGTTATTCTGACTCGCTCTTTGACACAAATTACATTTATTACCAGGTCATCTTTTGAGTTAATTCAACAAACCTAGAAGGGGTTTGTCAAGAACGTTGCACTCCATAGGGTTCTAGCCTAAGATCATCAAAGATGATTCAAGCAACAATGCTATATGTTTGATTGTGTTGAACAAATGATGCTTTCTCGTTTGCAAGTTAAGAGGTCCACTGGTTCAATTGATGTTGAGTTCTTGGACATTTATTGAGTTTATATCCATTTGTGTTGAATTCAATTTGTTTTGAGTGAAGAAAAACGGTTTAATCACCATACCATTGAAAAAATGCCTCATTTTGTTTCCCTTTAAAAAAAACAACAACAAGTATTTAAAAAAAAATAACAATATTTGGAACCCGATGTATTACGCAATTGTTGTTTTTACGAAAATTATTATTTACCTTTTAGAATAAAAGATAGTTCGAAAGAATAAAAATTCACAAGAATCTTGTTACGAAACTGCATCACATATAACAATTAATTATGTTGGATATACATATTGTATTCTTCTGTTTTTCAGACTAATGGTACAGCAGAAGATAATTCTGACTCTGGTAAGTAACATAGCTCATTTTCCTTCTTTGTTTAATTCTCTGCCGTTGATCTTTTTCTACCTGTATTCTGCTCTTCCTTGAAGTTCTTTCCCCTTTCTTGAAGAAAATCAAATGCATTTTTCTTCTTCTTACATTTGCATGGTATTACATTTAAACATGTTGAAGTTAACTCTGAACTCAAATATTTGATAATTTTTTGACATTTATCAAAGTACATATGTTTGGAATGCTTTCTTTCTCTTTACTTGGGAAATAATTTAAGTTACATTCTGTTAAGACCATGACTATGTGAAACAAAGCAACAAGGTTTGAATCCTGTGGGGACATGATTTTTTCTCTCCACACAAAAAAAATTGATTTTATTAGCGTTTCCTTTACCAAATTTACAAGGTGAACAAAGCTTTGTTGAGACTTACTAAATGATCATGGAGCTTTGATTTTATTCATCGCTTGTCTCTCTCTCTCTCTTCATGTACTAATAAGACAAGGATACATATGGAGGATGTTTCACAATTGGGGTGTTGATGTATATAGCACCAAGCCACCTCTGTCTTTGTAACTCTGGGCCAGACGGAAATAAGAAAACAAAAGTCATTTATTTCCCTCATTTTGTATCAGTGTGTGGTCTGAGATGTCAGAAGCAGTTGTTTTTCTTATGGGATTGTTCCCCCTATTGAGTTAGGGGCATATGCTTTACCCAAAAAACAATATTCATTTCTCCATTATCTGCCATATGGTGGTCTTGAGGCTGATGCATTGAGTAAGAGAACTAGCTGTGTGCCAGGAGGCTATTACAACAACGGTTTATAATTAGAAAAAGCACACCAAAAACTACTCATTTACATTTCTTTTCCTTGTAATACCAACTTTTTTTTAGCCGTCTCTTGTTCTTATTGTTTGTTATGTTCTGTGTTTTATAAACCAGAAATAATATGTTTTCTTTACAAAGTTTGAAACCAGCTCAGAAAGCAGTCTAATTTTAGTTCTTAAGTTTGTTTTTGTGTTGAATTTACTTTTTTATTTATTTCCTATTTTTTGTTACACAAGAAAAGACTTAAGTCATGATGATTGTATTATTTCACAGAACTTGTAGGATAAAGTTTCAAGCAGTTAGTGAGAACTTTAAATGGATTAAAAATGAAATTTGTTTTTTAGATAACTATAAAAAAAATCCTCTCGAATTGGTTTTATTAAGATTTTTCCATATGTGGACATTTATTTTACTTATTCTATATTAGTAGTGTTGGGCGGTAAAATATACCAGCTTTTATTGAAATTTGTATTTAATAGTGATTAGCCACTTCTCTTTTTCTATTACTCATTATAAAAACCGCTTTCTCGCTTTAGGTTAAACATGGAATTTAAATCATGCAGAGGCGTTATTTGTTGAAAAAACTGTTTAAGAGGAGGTCTTGTTTCTGTTTGTGAACGACAGACACTCATTTCTGTGTGTCAAAATGGCAGATTGTGCTTCCAGAGTGTTTTTCCCCTTTTTTATTTGGCCAATTATATTGTGGGCAACTGGTTATGAACTCCACAACCCAGTTATGACAGTAAAATACCAAGCCAAACTGCTCTGTACTGAATCAACTCAGTGTTTTTGCTTTTCAAACTTTTTTGTTTCTCTTCAGAATTTTCGCCCATTATGTCAATTGTTTTTACGAACAAAAACTTGTCACATTTTTGAAAAAGGAAAAGTTAATTATACATCTAGTTTAAGGTGATTAAAAATGGCTGAGTCATTATGCCTCATGTTACTAAAAATAATTAGGTTTTATCTGCACAAAATTCCTCCTTTTGTTTATTTCTTTAGCTTAAAACATAAACACTGAGGATTCTATTTTTTTTTTTATATTTAGTCTGTGCTGGTACTGATTTATTTTGACATTTATTGAAAATTTCTGAAATTTTTCATTTCCCTTCTGGCTTCAGCATCCTTCTTCCTTGAACCCCAAAACTACTGTAGCATAATAAGCAAATAATTGTATACATAATACAATACATTTGTCTACAAACAATGACATGATGATCTATTCTAGAAGTTTGCTGTTCAAATTGGACTCAATTGTACCCAGCTCTTGACATTATATTATTTTGTTGATGGTACAAAGTGAGGGTCAATTGTTCTGAATAAATTTTAGGGATTAACACAAGAGTAAAAGAACAGAAGAAAGACTTGTAGGAAATTGTGAATGGCAGAGGCTTGGCGGGAGAGGATTTTAATTCCACAGTTAACCAGCTTTTCTGACCACCCACAAACTCAATGAGATTTTACCATAACTACACCTTCCTCCGCCTAAATAAAAAAACATAATGTCTTCTCCCATATGATGAAAAAAATGATATTGATATGGTTAGTACTATAACACAGAGGGGGCCCTTGTTTTTAACTAGACAACTAGACAAGTGACGAACTAAAGCTTGGGAAGTCTTACTCCAAACCCTTCTGATATACATGTAGCAACCAACTTAGAGACTAAGAGAGTTTTTAATATCTGCCTTCTCTATTATAACAACTGAATCAACATATTAACTTCTGAAAAATGGGGATCTGGTTTTGCGATTATTACGTCGTTTTCAAGTCATTCTCGCTTTATATTTGTGTGCGAGGATAGATTGGAATATGACGGCTGCGGGAATAACAGGGTTAATGAATTCTGTTTTATGAATCAAAGGCGATTGTAATGTTGTTTTGGAATTATCAAAAAGAAATGTATGACAGTGTATAAGTCATTACTCCTTTTGCTAGGCATGTGCATTATGCATAATGTAAAGGTTGCATTAAATTGTTTATTCTGATAACTCTTTGGAAAATTAAACACCATCAATTTGAGATTTTTTTTTCGATTTTTCTATTTGTGGCACATGTAGATCTTTTCTATTTATTAATTTATTATTATTTTAAAAACCTTTTCTTTACTTTTCTGCTAAAACTTAAATTAATTTTTACAAAGCTTTCTGTACAATAATGATCTATGATATGTTTCCACCAAACAGTTTTAGTAAGTGAATTACTTTTAACTATAACATTAAGTATACCAAACAAACTTAGATTGAGAAAATTTGGTTAATAATAAATGTCAATGTTTAATAATGAATGTAATAATAAATGTAGAATAAATGTTAGTGGTTAATAGTGAATAATAATTGTAATAATGAATGATATTGGTAAATTATAAATGTAATACCAAAGGGTAATAGTAAATGGTAAATTATAAATGTAATGATCAATGTAATAATAAGTGGTAAATACATATTGGAGCTCTTTCTCATCAACTGGAGAAAGTTTGAGATCACAAACGTTTGGTCTGAGAGAGGAGGAAGAGAATGGTGAGGAATTGTATGTAACTGGTTGTGCTGTTATCATTTAATCTCTCAGTGTTGTCAGTAAACAGTGAAGAAGAATGAAAAATGCTTAAACAACTATTAATCATTGATTGCAATGTTGAGAGCGGATCTGTAGAAAATCCACTGTGTATTTAAAACACCTGGTGTTAATATGGGAAGAGGAAGGGAAATAATATTAAAGGATAGAGTGGTACAATAAGCATACTAAAAAATATATTCTCTTTTATTTCCCCCAACAAAATTAACCATTTTACCCATTATATGTCTCTACTTATGCAGCTGAAATTTATCCACGATTATCTAAGTATATTTCCAGACTGTCCGAAATATCGTTTGGGAAACTTCAACTTTTGTTTTTGGACCGGATTATTAGGAGTCTATAGTAGGTAGTTAAACCATCTCCCATGGATATATAATTTCAAGCTGGCAACATTAAGGCTAATATTTCTTCAGACCTCCCCCTCCTGCTGCAAGACTGGGGTTACAAAGACTCTCTCTAACTCCTCTAATAATTTGATCACAAAAATTGTTTGAGATTTTAGAGAACATTTGTTACCAATCCTGAAGTATACATATCTGACTGACTTTAAAACTTTTATTTTTCAGCACAATGTTCAATTTCCAAACATATTTTTCATATCTAGACTTTTGTGTTTTGATGTTTTAAAGAATATTAAAACAAAATTATTAGGCCACTTACTAGTGGCTACTGTTCCCCCTAGTGTTTGTGGGACCATTATCCATTCCACTCCTTAGACCATAGATCAACTAGATGGTGGCAGGATAGGGCTTCTATCAGCATCTAGTTTAGCTATATAATACATCCTATAAGATAGTTTTCTCACTTTCTGTAGCTTCTGATTGCACCTCCTGATAATATGAGCAAGAAAAAGTGGTTTTAGTTCAAGATTTGTGTGTTGTCTATAACTCAATTCCTTATAAATCTGAATCAAGAGACATCTTGCTTTTCACATAAAGAAACATAGTTGTAAAAACATTGTTTAACTTTTTGTCAGTTTGCCCTTAACATTAAACTGTTAGGTTTTCTTTTCATGACACCTTGCAAATGTGAACTTCAGGGTTACATCTTGTCAAAGATGAACTCTTTCTTCATTTTTTTTTTTATGAAACAGTTATAACATTCTTAATAAAATTTTCTATTTAGTATCACTTGAAAGGGTTTGCAAAAAAGAAAGGTTCACAGAAAACATTTTAATTTTCCCTTACAAATTCTGAAACTGTGATAATAATTATAATTATTCTATTGTGAAGACATGTGCCCCATACAAGAGGAGCAATATGTTTAACAGCACTCTTTGGAAAACTGTGCCTCATAATATAATACCTTAACTGTTCTTTGTTTGAGTTTGTCTTATGTTTCTGTGGCTGTGTTCGAAGTCAGCCTCTGATCCCTGATACTTATGGCCCGTGAGATGAGCCAACTTAAGTGACTAGATTTTTGAGCTCTTGTTTCTAACCCCTAAAGCCTGTTCCTCGTGCCTGCTGTTTGTCAGTATTAACCTTATTTACAGATTCCTTTGCTCAGCTGATCTGTCCGGGAACTGCCTTCTTTAACAAGGATCCTGCTAGGAAATTACCTCACTATTGTTTGTGTCTGTCAATATTTACTTGAAGCTTGTGAATTTGTCTTCGTTACATAGAATACATTCACAGATTCACGTCTGAATTTTGCTCTACCCCCGTAATTTGTCACCTTTGTTGTAGTGGGAGGTGAAAAATTCTCTACTGTCTCCTTTTGGACAATATGAATCGGTTGACAAAGTTTCTCTTCCCAACCCAGACCGTAATGTTGACTTTTGAGGGAATACCAATCAAATTTTTTTTTTTGCATTTATTTGAAACCAGAAGAATTCAGATAATGCCCTTTAAGTGAACAAATGACACTTAAACGAGCACTTTTTGACACCTGCAAAGTGTCCTGGCCACACACACAGGTATCTACTGAGACACCTTTCACAAGCAAACACTAGTAACCCCTGACAATTAAGGTAGAATCCAGGATAGTTGACCCTGATAAGTAAACTTAATCACCTGATCTTAAATCCTACAGACCATGATCGCTCTGGGACATCGTTTGCTTTTCACTTCTTTTTCCCTAGATTTCGATTCCAATCCAAGTCTATTCTCCTTTTTTATGTCTCCATTGTCGACTAACAAACATAGTTTTTGACAGGGAGAAATTTTAAAAGTTTATGCAGGCTCTGGAGCAGTAGGATGAGAACAAAAGTGCTCTTTGCTCTACCCATACCCCCAAGCAATTACTGTATTGTGCTTCAGAATTAGGTTCAGAAGACCCTAAGCTCTAAAGTTACAAAATTATGGTTTGATATTTGTTCAGCCAATGCCGTCTTTAGAAAGTTTTCTTTCCTCTTTCTGGCATGTTTGCTCCATGTGTTTGAGACAGGAAATTGAGGGCAATATGAGCTGAATTATCAGTCTATTGTAGCTACTACATTGCTTTTTCGGTGAAAGGCTTTGACTCTAGTAAATATTCCAACGTCCTCTCTCTCTTGACCAAGGTTTTTAGGGTGAATAGCTTTTGACATGCTAGTTTCTATTTAGTTGTCCCTACTGTCCCTGGAATCCGCCCTGTCCTGAACAATTCTAAAGCTGCTTAGATTCCTTTACTGAGAGATCAATACTTGAGGTCCCTTAGCGGTACAGTCTCCCCAGGTATACCATCCAGTACATGCCTCTGTTCTCTTAAAGCATATGCATCGCCTACGGTCTACCACAGGCTGCACAACTTCTGTTTGCCAAATTGTTTTCACAGATTTTGTTTTTGCAGATCAGAGAAGTTCATTAAAACGAGGAGTGTGCTGCAGTTCTATAGATGTTTTGTTATGAAAACAACAACAGCAAGACACATTTGTTATAAAGAAGAACGCTTTGTACTGGTGTGAGCAAATTCTAAACATCATGTGTTAACTTCTGTTTGTTATGGTTTATTATACAGCAACTTTTGCCCACAACCAGACATTTGTTCTTTTTGATATGTGCTTTGACCTGATGTTACCTCCCACATTTAGTAATTACATCCCTTTGGTGTTCATTTCATAACTAAAACAATTGTTGATATGCCCCCATTCTGAATTTCAAACCTGTCGACCTTAGGTATACAAGGAAAGTTTTTCGGATCCTGCGGAGATCGCCGGGTGATTTTTATAAGCTTTCTTACATTTTACACCCTTAAAATACACATAAATATGATGAAAATTTTAGTATCAACTACAGAAAACTGTTTTAAGGTATAATTTTATTTCCTTTGTTATCGGCCTGCGAGGTAATGTTCTTAGTTAGGACAATGACTTAGAGGAATTTCTACTTGTAGATACTAACTTCATTCCTCTGGCTGTATGCTATTTCTCTGTGAGAAGTTAAGGCAATTACACAGGTTGATACAACTCATTACAGCCCTGTTAGTTTAGTTTAGGAGGGGATTGAAAATTTTAATGGGTGCACAATGTGTTCTATATCTGCTTGCAGATGTTCAAATGAACCTGTCCATGTGGTTTCCATTCCTGATGGAGCTTCCATTTCTTCCTTTCCTGTTGTTTGTGGCACTGTTTAGATGAGACTATTGTAAAAGCACTGACGCTCATATTAGTTCTTCTCGACTGGCAGATGTGTATTGTCTTTGGTAGTCTGTCTTTGTCTCAAGGCCATAGCATCAGTGCCAGGAAGCAGGGGGCCTGTCTGTTTATACCTAACTGTTTGTTCTTTCCTCGGCAGTAAACCCCCTTCCGTTTAGGTCCCCTCTGGCTTTTCTGCTGCTTTTGTAATCATCTCCACCTCAAAGCCCATTCCCATATCACTTGTTTATTTTAAATTCTTTTACATGTCTTTTTTTGGGAAGTTTTGGTGTATCTTTTAATTTGTTTTATTCATGTTCATTCAAAGTTTTGGACTTCCCAGTCACCTTATGAGAAAAACTCCTTATTTAAATGTTTAGTTTGAAATAAGCGGTGATTCACGTGAGCTACCTTTGACCCGGTGCTCTATGAGCTAAGGGGCATTATGAAACTGATCTGTTGTGCTGTACTGTTTTGAGTCCTTGTCTTGTGGCATCCATATATGTTGTTAGTTTCGTTGAGGGTGGTCCATTCACCTATTGGGGTGCCACATCAACATTTGAGTGAAATAACCTTAATTTTTTTAAATCATTGTCTGATACGTTCAACTTGTTGTTTTACCAAGAGTTTACTAAAGAAAAGTCCCTTTAATATTTTTTCCTACCTTTTGCTAAAACTAATCGTATTCTGTATCATTGGCATTTCCTGTAAATCTGTTCTTGTAACTGATTCTTATGTAATAATATATAGTCCGCTCCTTGATAGTTCTTTTTCCTGGCGGTCTTCCTGCTATTGCCTGCGTTTTCCCGGAGGACTCCATTACCCAGCTCATATAATCAGTGTCAGTTTGTGATTATGTCTGCAGCCTTCTAAACACTCCATCTTGATGAACACTGTCTTTTACACAATGGAGACTATTGAGTAATGTTTGACCTTGGGGGCAGCACATTTGACCTTGAAAATGTTCCAATATACACGGGTGTTCATCTGTATTTATATACATTTGTATTGATTACAGTGGGTTTGGAGTTGTGTTGCTCACGGGTCAGACTCCCTATGTAATCTGTCAGTGTCATAGACAGCTACTGAAGAAAGAGACCTTGCACCCAATGCCGCTTATTTCCTCTAAAAATTCACCGCCGTTGTGTCATTTCCTTAATGTGTATGTCTTCATACAAAATAAACAAAATAACATTTTATAAAAAAGTATTTTGCAGTTGTGTAAAATCTTGGTTGAAAGATGTGTGCATTTGTGACATGTTGTAAAAAATGTAATATATTTTTTGAAGGAAAAGGATATCACTTAGTATCCAATGAGTTTTTTGTTTTTGTTTTTGTTATTGTGATGTTAAAGCCATTAATAACATTTTGGATTCTTATTCCAACATTCATAACTATAAGCCATGGAAAGTAAAGATGTCAAAATGCATGGTCCGTAAATAGCCAAGTACTTGACTTTGTGCTTACAAAATTAATTAAAAAATGCAGGAAATTTTCACATTTCTTTCTGAAGGAATTGGATAGGTGTTGAAGTGATTGTTCTAATTGCCTTTTTCTTGTTATGATGTATCAGCCTATAAAATGGTTTATGTGTAGAGCAAAGAAAGTTTGCAAACAGTAATTTTGACTGCTCCAGCTTGTATAAAAACTAAAAAACTGTTTATTGTTTTGTCTACTTACATGATATATGTTGTGGAAGTTGGCTTTTCTTTGATAGACCATGTGCTTTATGTTTAATCTGAAAAACATATTATCTTTGTTATTAAGGGTTTATTTGTGTGTTGGTTTATGTATCTGGTGAATATATCAGAGTAGATTATCACTGGAGAGAGCTGATATAAAGCACATCGGACAGGAGATTTGGTGGCAGTGGTGGGAAGACAGAGTACTCTGACCAACTGCTCACAAACTTTTTTTACCACAAACCCCATAGAGTGTTTGATCTACTAGGGAAAATTAAATCCACTGACCCCTGGTTTATTCCTCTTCTTGGTGGGGTTAGAAAATTGAATCACCATGTGCTGTTCAGGATGGGATGTTGTTGAGAAAAACAGGATAGAAAAGCGATACCTTACCATCATGCCGTAAAGAGATAAGAATAACTTTCCTCTTTTATCTTCTTTATCAGTCCTTCAAGTTTTGCTTCAGTTTTCCGATGCCAGATTTTGTATATTAACAAAACAGTTGGCCAGATAATAGGGTCCTTCTGTTTTGAGTTAACATTATTTTGGCATTTTTATCCTCTAGCTGATCTGATGTCATAACTTTGAAGACGTTCTGCCATATTTGTTTCCCCCCTCTTGCAAAGTCTGTTTTCATTTACCGAAGCCTATTTCCTGCCTTCTCTGTTTGTCTTCTGTTGTTTGAGAAGAATTAATCACATTTCCATCAGACACACGGTTTTGTTTATAACCATGTCACATTTACCGCTTCATCTTGTATTAATTGTCACTTTGTTACCGGCAAACTTTAGAGACTGACAAACTGCACTGATTGTGTTGAATACCACGCGCATCAACAGACCAGCTTCGGTACAGAGGAATAAAACAAATTCTTTCATCTCAATACTCTTACACCTAAGCTAGACGGAAAAGAGAAAAAGTTTTTGATGTGAATTCACAGATCTTACAAGACTTAAACACATGTGTAAAATCTTGAAACAAAGCTCAAATTTGTTTGATTAGATGAGTATAGATATGTCATACGGTACATTTAACTTTATCTGGACTAGTACATAAGGCAAACAAGTTTGTCTTTATTTACTTGACTGATGTCTTGAGGTTGCTTCTTATTTAAAAAATTATGTTTTCTGGCACATAAGATATATTTGAATTGATAAAGTTCAGAAGATGTTCTTCATACCTTGACATCTTCCAACATAAAAATAAATAAGTTAGCAAATCAAATGATTTCAATTCTATAAATTAACTGTTTAGACAATCCTACGTTCTAAATTGTCAATGAAATTCTTAATGAAATCTCTGGCTTGATTAAACCAGGATGTTCCCCAATGATATTCTGCACATTAATCATATCAGTAAAGAGATAAAACTGTTTTTTTCTATTTTAGTAGTGCGATTAACAGAAATTTTAAAGTTTTATAGAAATTTGACACCTTATCTCCAGGTCCAATTCAAACTCCTAGAGTGCAGTAGTGATTGGTTG
The DNA here is from genome assembly GCA_032466195.1 of Katharina tunicata. NCBI lineage: Eukaryota > Metazoa > Mollusca > Polyplacophora > Chitonida > Mopaliidae > Katharina > Katharina tunicata. The sequence continues at coordinate 38,498 of JAVFBZ010181149.1, forward strand.
ACAGGTGCCCTAAAATGGTAACAGACTTGTGGCATTGGGTAGAACTGTCTTCCTTCCTGCTGATGATAGAATGAGTAATTGTTGGTTGCTTTAAATCCCGACTTGCTTGTAGCAGGGGTCAAGTCCTGGTCTCTGTTGAGCATAACTCCCCTGCCATTACACTCACAGACTGACTCTGTTATCTACCCAATACTGTCTGTTACTTAATTCGCAGAAAGTTTTACTCCAAACTGCCCCCCAGTGTTTATGTGAATAAAAGTCCTGAGCTATTTTCACTTCCACAATCAGCTGTTGTAAAAGGAAATTTATGTCCTCTTTACTTCTAGATACAGAGTTTAACTAAATAGGCTTGCTTACCTCCACTTTTATGGTACCTTTTGATAGGCACTTTGTAAATGAAAATTTATCTTATCCTTAGTTTGAATCCAGATATGTATCGAGCAAGGAATCCCAGTCTATGTCAAGAATGTCTTTTTTTGTCTTATTGTACATTTCTGCAGTGGACAATTTCGTTACGGATTATACTATTTCACAAAAATTCCACAAAGCAATTCACGCATAATATATGTGGAAAGTTTTTCAAGCTGTATAAATATCTAACTTTTCAACATACAATTGAGATATGTTTGATATTAAATATTTTATGTGAGATATTTAATATTCAAAAGCCAGCATTTGAGTTTAGTAAGGACAACATAAATTCAAGGCAAGCTATAAAGTTACATGTATATTAACAAATTCTAAACAAATTGTTTACAGTTGTTGGAGCCTCCAGCAGGTTCCCATTATAGACAAATTTGTATTGTAATTTTTGTTATATGTCCCATTTTGATTTTTAGTATAAAGATTGCAAGTCTTTACATATAATAAACATGTTCCATTACTTTAAAATGATATATTGTGTAGTACTAATATGTGTATGTATTGGACATTATTTTTTGTACAATAGCCTGTAGTTGTATTAGAGGTCAGTCTGCGAGGCTAATTGGAGCAGAAAGTTGAGCATTATTGTGTACCGTTAGTTGGCTGATATCTATATGATTGCTAACCCATGATTCCTTCTGTCCGCTTTTGTTGTGTGTGAGATGAGGTGAATAGCTGAGTACAGGCTCTTCATTAATGACAAAGTAGTTCATTGTGGAGCACTCCAGGGGATCGTTAACTGATTGTTGATGCCATTTCCAGGTGAACATAAGGTCTTTCATTTACCTGGGCTGATAATTAAGCCGGGGGACCATTGTCTGTTGAATAAGGATGGCCTTTGAAGACTGGGAAGCCTGTGCTCCCCCACAGCTGTGTTTGTCTCTGTTGGCACTGATTGTCTTCGGTCCTCTATGGTATGGCCTGACTAAATAGAACACAGATTGGATAAACTTTAGGTCAGCCAGTTGATAAGTATTGTCTTGATTGTTGGGATTCCAGCAGACACTACTATTGTTCCCAGCTCTATTCTTTTTTCAATCACTAGGGGGGATTAGACTCTGGGAGAGGGCCAAACAAACTCTACCTGATTGTATGTGTGTGGAAAGGATTACCAATAATAAATTGTCTGGCAAACAATAGCCAGACAGTGACAAAAGATATTTGGAATGTAGACAAGTGCATTAGAAACAAACATGACCCACAAAAGACTTAATCAACGGTTGTCATGGAGACTGGATATGTCAGATTGCAATGAATCAGGATCAAGAAACTTGACTTTATCTGAATTATAATTCTCTTGGGGTTATTGTTGTACTTAATAAATGTTAGAATTCGATTTATCAAGAACGAGAAAACATAACTTTATCTAAGTAATGATTCTACAGGGATAATTATTGTAAAGAATAACTAGTAAAAGAGACTTTTCAGTAAGAACATAGTGAAAGAAGACTGGGCATATCTTTTAAATTAGCAAATAAAAATTGTCATAAAACATAAAAGTTTTTTTTTGTGTCAGAAGTTTTATGATAATCTACTGTGATTGCTGATGAAGAAGAAGAAAAATGTTGATCCTGATAGACATGCACTGAGACTTAGCCAGTACACATAGCTTAGGGTAAAACTAAAGGTGTGAAACACTACAGCTGTCTTATGGCACACATTGTTTAGTTCAAACCCCAGCAACTAACAGCTGTGGACACTCTGACATCTATTGTCTTTAGTTCAACCGATCCCAAACCATTCACTGTATACATGAAGATAACTATCGCTTTGGCACTTCCTTGAACCCTTTACAGTCCTGAATACTCTGTATTTATTACCGATCTTCTAGAATATATCCATCCTATTGTAGTCCGATCAACTTCCACACTTAAGTAGGTACACTTCAGTTTTTGCCTGACATGCATAGAACAAATCATTTTAAGTCTATGAGTATCTTTCTATCTTAAATCTTTTAAAAGGTTTTTCATTAGTAGAAAAACTCTTGTTCTAGCATTAAAAAAGCCTGCAAATATTTGATTAAGCACCAACTTGGCATAAACTTTTAAATTTAAGAGCAAATCAGTGCTCAAATCAACCCCATTTTTAGTATTAAAATTAGAAACAACTTTATTAAGACAAACACTGCCATTTTAATGTCATGTGTTTTTAAAACCTATCAATTTCAATTGAATGTCATTTTGTATTGTTGGTTTTGGGTGATTAAAGAATGTTGACACTCAACAATTTACATATAAGACCTGTGTCATGCTGCTTTTAGCTTTAACATAGATAAAAGCCTTGAAAGACACTTCCAATCAACACTAAACAATTATCTGTAATTATTCAATCTACAAGGGGCTTATCTCTGACTCCTGTGGTTTAATGTGTGTGTATAGGAGCATTGGATTAGACCTGGCTCACTTCAGCTCAGATTATACAAAACACAGCTGATTAGAAACCATTTGTGTGCTGCCCAATCCAGTCAGTTGTTTGGTGATTTCAGTAGAATAAGGAATACAGCTGGCCATTTTTCTGTTTCCCAGATTGCCAAGGTGTCCACTCCTAAATTTGGAAAAGTAAAGTGGTTGATAGGACATGTAGACTAGTATACTTACCCAGTTAGTACCTAAACTTTTGTTATTTGGAGTTTTAAACGGGATTGAGAAGGATGAGTTGTGTTCTTTTAATGGGTAAGTGTGTGTCTGTAGATTGGCCTCTTTGCAATAATTTATTTTTTATTTGGGCTCAGTATTCTTATAAAAACTAATGAATTATGTGTTAATTTCCTGATCTCTTTATGTTTTGTGGTTGAAATAGTCAGTCACCTCAGCTGTGAAGCCTTTGTCATTACTTCCTTCAGGAAACATAACAAGTTTAGCAGGTGCTCGTCATAACCCCCATCTGTAAAACGTCCTTTCAGTAAACTTTTCCACTGTTTTCACTATTCAGTTGTTTTGGTATTTCCTATTTAATTGTCGTGCACCACAAACTAAACTTGAAGATCCCTAAATGTTTGCGCCAGACAATAATGAAACAATATTTTTATATAGTTCTGCTGTAAAAATACAATTAAACAACAACTCCGTTTTAAAAAATTCTTTATCTTTTTTTAAATAACGTCAAATTTGGAACTGAATATCAGTCTACTGAAAATAATTGAAAAACAAATATATACATAGTGACTTTTTATATAATTGACTCCAGTTTTGTTTTGTTTGACTTTTGTCATTTAAATCAAATTTTGACAAAAATCTTAATTAGCGTTTAGTATTCAGGAATTAAAATTTTTAATTGACATGAACTCCGTACAATGCTTGGTCTCCTGACAGTCAGCCTATCACAATAGTTTCTCTTTATTATTAGTCTTGTATAATGGACTAGAGAGCTGAGAACAGTTGGTTAAGTGAAAAACACGGGAAAGTTTGAGGAATTCTTTGTGATAGCTGATGGGAGAAGCGTGTTGATTTCCTGACGGCCACTGCCCCTCATCCCATTAGACTTGTTGAACCGTTAGGACCGTATCCTGACGTTGATGTGGTAAACGGTCTTTACCAGCGACCCGCCATAACTCTCCAACTTCACCGGATATTGAAATTATTTTTTCTCACCACCTCTTATTCCAGGAGGTCATAGAATTCTCTAATTGAGAGTATAACGAGCATTAGTGAGTATTTCTGTCGGCCGTGTTGTTGTTATGACGTCTGAACATTGTCTCCCAACATTCAATAGAATTATTGATACATTAATAGCTTACTATTGAACCAGCTATTATGTGAACACAATCAACTAATATAACCTCAAACTCTGTCACCTGGAAATAATGAATATCACAGGGAAGTGATCTGGAACGCCTCTGTTCACTTCACTTTGATATCCTGGCCCTAATGGACTATTCTGGGACAAGCATTTGTAACAGTTATGTTGTTGTTGTCAATCACTCTGATATTATGAATATCTTTTCTATTTATACTATCTTTTGTAAGTGCAAAAGCTCATTCCGTCTAGTTTAACAATAACCTCAAAAAATGGCCTTTTGAGTACAAGTATGTCTGCTTGTTTTTTAGTGGTCAAATTTAGAATTGTTCCATCTGCCTCCATATCCGTTATTGCTTAAAATATACTATAGACCCCAATAATTCTGTGGTTCTGCCACTTCAACATATCAAAACTAGGAAACCTGATTTGTGTGAAATAAAATAAATCAGAGGACTATAGAATTTTAATTACAATTCTAATTGAAGTTTGAGACAACAGCTTTTCACCTATACTGTGAAAGAAAACAGATTACCTTACTTAACACAGTTGTATGAAAGAAAATAGAAAAGACTGGACTTCAAAGGGTTTCTGCTTAGGGAGAATTAGTTGGGAAAGTGAAAATGCAAAGTTGAGGAATTTTGTGAAGGCTTAAAGAGCCATGCTGCTACCTGGATTGTACACCTGGGTAAAGGTGGTTACCAGAGACATACTTTGACACAATGATTTTTATTGTAACAGACTTAGCCCTCTGTTATTTTAAGTTGTGGACTTGTCGTGGGGCTTGCTCTGTTTCATCCAGCAAGGGTTAGATACGATGGCGGAGTCGTTTGAACGTTGAGCTGGTTAGATACGACAGGGTTTACTCTCTGACGTGACTTCCTCTGTCGGGAGCTCCAGCTAACACTTCACTTCCAAACCTATCCTGCTGGCAGAAGTTAAACTGACGAAAGGCAAAGTACACCTAAAGTTGTCACAAGTTTACATTGTACCTTAATACCTCAATCGTCACCTTCAAATTTCACTGAAAGGTGCAAAGCGTCCCCTGGCATTTTAAACAAATTAACCTGTACGTCTTATTGGGTTTGAAACATTTAATGAAATAGCCGTTTCTTCCTCACACTTTCAGACTGTGTTCTCCATTTTGATTTGCTCAATTTCTGAAACCCCAACCTTCTCCTCTCCCTAAACCCATTGGTTTCCCAAAATCAGTATAGTGAAACTGTTGTCACACTAACAATTTCTGCAGTTTGTTACACTCCCGTTTTGGCAGTCAGAATATCTAGTTGAGTTCAATGTGTACTTACACAAAGTTTAGGTAAGGTTAGGGGCCTGTATCATGGATTAACTTGAGTATGTTAACATTAGTTTGGTGGATTTCTCTTACACTGTTCTCATTTCGTGGGACCTGGCCGACACGGATGGTTTCATTATTTGGTAGAACGTGGACGGATTCAGGCAGTCATTAACAGCATCTGTAACTGTAAGGTTGTCTGGAAGCGACGTCTGGTCAGATTGAGTCATGGGAAATAAGCCACAAAAGCACCATCTTGAAGAATGATGTAAACATGTTCATGACCTCAAGAAAACTCCTCCACTGTTTCGGTGCTGAAATTCCTCTTGAGTGATCCACGTGCATCTGTTGTGGTAAAGGCAGATTTGAATACTTGTATTATTTAATTTTAACATCTTTATTGAATATTTCTTTGAGAACTGAATTGTGACTTGCTTCAATGTGACTTTTCATATCTAATTACAGCTTGATTCTGAATCCCCTTTTTTTTTTTCTCCCTCTCTCTACTAAACTTTGTTTTGGCAATACTTTCTAGTAAAGGATTGAATTGTCAAACAAACATATTTTGAGTGAGTGGGTATTTATATATTTTCTTTTTCGCAGACACACTGTCCGTTCTAGTATTATTCTCTCTATATATAAGCTTACTGAGAAAATAGCAGATAGCAAAACCTTTGATATTAGACACTGGAGATTAAAATTCCGCTGATTAGAAAACCAAATATTTGCCGTCTTTCTTTAAGTTATATGTGATGTGAGCATATATATTATTACTCCTCCCATCAAGTACTGAGAATAAATGAAGCAATCGTTTGGTACAAATTTTAGTGTTTGATTAAAAAAAAAATAATTATAAGTAAAAAAATTAGAATGAATTTTTATGGTAAGAGTTATAGGGCATGATACGAGGGTGGAACACAGTTAAATCATTAAGAAACTTGTCAAGGATACATTGAGAAAAAAAAGCTTAGGGATTGACAGCTGCCTTGCTACATGACAGATATATTTGTATATGTGTTTAAATGATGAACTTCTAACTTGCCTGGTGACTTTTTGAAGGAATTGTTCTGGCCTTTAGTTATTTCAGCCGGTTATTGTAAACTAACAGTCTCTGAGAATGGGTGGAAAGGTTACATGCCAAAGGGCCACAGTTCTGTTTTTGTTTTGATACTGCTGAATCCATTTGGAACTTTTCAAAGCACCAAACAGACTTTACTTCTGTGTAAAAAATAAAAAGTCTAAATGGTTTTTATGAGTTAAAGCAAATCCTAGATATAGATATGAAATTCTGTATAATACAAAGGAAACGTCTGTATAAGATTTTTTAAATAGTTTTGTATAATTGCTTACGGGGTTACATTGACACTTTCTTCTTAATCAGAAAAATGAATAAGGATGATGATCATGTCAGGGTTTAATAACTGAAATATTAATGTGAACAACTAAGATATTATTTAATCAGTCAAAGTAGGTTTTGAAGTGTCTGTTTAACGTCAGGGTTTTTTTCTAAACCTTTTAATATTTTTTATTCCCAGAAGTGTAAGAATGATCTTAGTGTCAGGGTTAAGGAGAAAGGGCAGTTCTTTAAGGGACATTGTCCGTCTTTCTTTCTAGTAATGTAGAGTATGCAATTGACAAACCCTCTTAGAGTAATTTTCGCCCAGTAGCCCCAGAGCGCGGTGAAGTCAAGGGTGCCTGGAGAACAGCTGAGGGACACACACTCAATGAAAACAATATGTAGGTAATCAGAGAGCACTGGTATGCCCAAGAAAATAGCCAGTCATTAACTCTTGACATATCTAAATAAGGCCACAATGGGGGGAGGAGGGGTGGGGGACCGGTAAAAGTGGGATGTTAAGGCTGGGTACTGGTGGGCAACCACATTCTGGGTTTGGGACAGATAGGAAGCTGAAGACTAAAATGTTTGATTTAGGAGGATGAATGTAAAACAGATTATATGACAATTTGAATCGCTAAAACACTGTCACAATTGTGCAATTGAAACAAATTGTATTGTGTATAAAATGTTGGAATTTGTTGATTCATAAATAATGACAAGAAGAAAAAATACTTCATAAGAGAGATAGAAAAAGGTAAATCAATCTGAAGCCTCCCATTGTATTTCTTTAAGCATTATAGACTCAAGTATTGGGGAGGGGGTAAGTGAGTCAAAGGCTCATCCTGAAGTATCCACATATTGTAGTAGTTTGATGGTCAGCTTTGTTAATGACCCCAACCCAATCTCAAGGGCATTAAAACTCAACCAATTCCACATGTGGCAGTCCAAGCTACTTTTGTTGTCCATCCCAAAGGGAAATTTATGACAGGGGAAAGCACTAAAGCAAATACAGAAGGGAACTTTAGCCCATTGGCTGGCTACTCAACTAATGATTTGTGTCAAGCTGTCACTCCTCACTCCATATGTCAAATAAAGACAAAGGGGTTTTTGATCAAAGAAACACTGATTCCTGAGCCATTTATCAGCCTGCCAGCCACCATTATGTTCCCCAGCACATTCCCCTATTTTCTTTCACTCATCCTTTTCTACATATGATGTTTGGTAAACTGATTAACCCGGCCTATTTTCTCAACATGTAACTTGTTGACATCGCTGTTTCTCTCGGCCTTTGGCTTGTTTTTTTCTTCTTCTTCAGATTTTCCAATTGGAAGTCATGTTGTCTTAAGTTTTCCAGCATGTTTTATCATGCTGCTGTTGCAGTTTTGTTAAACTGCAAAATTCCACATCATGTTTGTGTTAATTACCTGGAACAATTCTCGAGATGGAGTCGTCTTGTTTTGCTATGTTCTATTATTAACCAATTCCAAGTCATGCTGTCAAACAGGTCTTTGTTCTGATATAAATATTACATGTTGTGTGTTAAGTCATCGTCCAATAATTATAGTTGCACTGTTGTAGTATCAATAAGCTGCTGACATTTTTTCTGCAATGTTTAAAACTTTCAAAGAAGATTTTTTTGTACTTTTTAACAGTATTGTTTATTGGGTCAAATTAACTTTGCTGAGGAATTGTTAAAATAAATAACTTAATTAATGTTTTGATAACTCTTTGAAGATTTCTGGAGTGAATAAAACCGTATTGAAGAAAATGTAAACTGACAAACACATTCATTACTGTTAGATAAAATCAAACCGCATGCATCTCAAGGCTTTTGCAAATGGATCTCTCTCCTACTGATAGTATTTATTATTAGAAAATGAGATGATATATATGTATATAACGGTTGGGTTATCAAAGATGGCCGTGTTTCACAAGATGTAAATAAAAAGGAGCCACAGTAACTGAGGGCATAAAGTGTCTGGGATGTAATCAGAATGATTTGAGAAGGGGAATAAAGTAAAATAGATGACTAATCTGGAGGAAAAGAGTCTAATTTTGTAAATAGACAGGCATTTGAGTGTGTGTATCGGATTGTGGATCCCGGGAGCTCAGCAGACAAACTGTAGACAATCTGGCCAACTGTTTGACCTGCTAGTTTGGTGACCATGTGAGAATCTCTGATAGTTAGCTAGGGCTAGGTTATCAGCTCTTCCTTTTTTCTCCTGGATTGTAAACAAATGGTGCCTTGCTTTGTATACACTGAGCCACTCAGATATTGTAATGAATAACTGTTAGTGCTGAGGGGGGAAGGGGTGGCAGGGACTGCTAGAAGATTTTACAGGGGATTGGAATAAAGCAGTTGAGTGCATCAAGAAACGTTTCCTTTTATAGTGCTCTCTGAATTAAGGGCAATCAGGAGGTCCTTTTGCTGTGGTGTCCTGTTTTTTGTCCTGTAAATGTGTTGTGGCGTTCTTTATGTTGCCAGAGTCGCTAAGGGTGGTTTCCTTCACCAATTGGGCTGTCACTTTGTCATATAAGTGATACAACCTTAAGTATGGCATGAAGGCCAAACCAATCAATCAAGCAAGCAAGCTTACTAAAATCTGTCAAATATGGCAAGGTGTTTCAAAGTGTAAAGATTTTATTTTGCAATAACTTTTTTCCACTATTAAAAATAATCTGTCCTAAAAGATGAGTTAATTCTCATTTTATCTATATGTATCTCCTTCTAGTTTGCATTTAATGGCCAGTTATTCATTGGTCCTCTCAATGATATCCATATCTATAAAGGTACTAGGACAGAAGTGGTCTGAGTTTTCTTAATGTGTGAATATTACTCCTTATCACAACTGATTCTGATGATGTTTAATGTTAATGTGTTCTGTCAGTGAGACATACTGTAAAAACTCTAATAATACAAAATCATAATTTAATTCCACCCAAATGTTGAATTTTAGAAAGATACATGTATGGTGTAGACATGTGACTGGCATTTAGAAGATAATAAGTACCGGTAAATGATAAATTATGGCTCCTGACCAACTAGAATATCAAGGCTGAAACTTCAAAATTGTTCAAATATACCGATGGATATTCAAATGTAGCATTATTTTTTTATGTTTAAACTGACATTTCATTTTATGATTAGGTTTAATTACCAGTGAGCAGAATATAATCACATAGTTTTGGTATTTTCTAATCATTTTGGAATGGAAAAAAAGGGGGGAAATGTTGAGGAATAGTTATTGATGAGTCAGAAAATCATGGTTTTATTACAAGTCTCATTTCCTGGTTTTCCACCAGGAGTATATACAGTGAATATATCACCGGAACATACCTTTGTCAGCTTTAAGCATAAATCAAACAAAAACGCAAACCTGTTAAAATTATTCTGGTATTTACAGTTGCTCCTCCCTTCCTTGCCCATTAAATGGGACCAGAGGGGCGATAAAGGGTATCTGTTATGTTATCTTGCTCCTGATGCCCCTTCAGTATGTCTGCTTAACCCTTTAGATTATACCCCTAAAACAAGACCCCATTTACATTCTGATTATAGCAATACTATCTTGTCAGAGCTGCCCAGATATAACTCTACCCTGTTCTATCTTCATATTCCTTTTATTCAGACCGCATCTCATCAGGCTTCAGGTTATTCTCCAAACTCTCCTTTCTCTTCAGTCTATCAGTGTTTGAATAATGTCTGTGGAAATTCAGGAATTCTATTTTATCTTTTTATACATGTATAAAATGATAATCTAGTGTTTTATAAACATGATTTATAAAGCTGTTTTCAAGTGCCTTGTTGGTATTTTAGAGGGCAGTACTTAACTTCACGAGAAAATTTAGCATATTCTCTTTGCGGATAAGATTCACAAGAATTTAATGTTAAATGTGTGGAAATCTTTTTTGGAGGAAAAATCAAAGATTTTTGCAACAATCTAAAAGTTTGCTTAACTTTGGATTAGTAAAAGTTATGACAGTTTAAATGATGCATGACAAGTATTTAAATTCCTGTGTACTGTATTGATTGGATATTATATGGAAAATCTCAGATGTGTTGATTTTTATGTCTAATTTGTTGTTGTTGCAGTTCCCTCGATTCTGAATAACAAGTTAAGTGTGGCCTCTCCATCAGCTTCTCCTAGAACCAGTGACGGCTACCGCCCTCTGTCTGCGTCCCCCCAACTCCCTACCTCACCATACAGGCAGATGTCCCCCAAGTCACTGCCTTCCCCCAATCCAAGACAACAGAGCCCCGGGATGAGTTCTGGCAGTCAGACTCCTGGAATGGCATGGCCGACGCCCAGTTTCCCATCAGGTGTAGGTGAGATGCCTCTAAACCTCACCAAACCAAAGATGACAGAAGGACGAAGACATCATCACCACATGTCCGAAGATGTCAGCCATAGCACTTCGTCTCGTAAATCTGGCCATGTTGTGTCGCCTCCCCCGGCCCACAGCAACCACTTGCGTAAGAACAGCGGGAGTACCCATGTAGCTGCTCCTGTTCCCACCCCAACACCAGATGTGTCGACTTTGTTGGCTAACCGACCTTTCGCCCTGCCGCCTTACATTGCAAACCCGTATGTGGGCCTGGCCAATCATGTGCACACCTCAATGGCAATGACATTGTCAGGACTTTCGCCTCATAGCCAAAGCTTGAACGGCACATCACATCATCTTACTCTTAATGGAAAACCAGGACACTCACCTGCCGACAAAATGCAGGTATGTTTATTTGCATTGTTATCATTTGTTTTTCTATTAATTATTTGTGATTAAATAGTCACAGGTATATCAGAGAAGCTTTCCGGTGGATGCGGCATTTGCGGGTTTCTTCCCATCTTTCCACATGCACTGGCAACTAATAGTTAAATATAAGTGAAAGTCTTTTGGGTATGATTTTGAACAACAATCAGATAAATATACAAATGCAGTTAAACTAAGCTGTGAATATAGTTGGCTTGTAAGGGGAGACAACTGTGCTATGGGCCTATTCTGGAATTGTGTCCTGCAAATTTTTTTTTCGAGAAACTAATGAAGTAAGTATAACCTAACTTAATGTTAAAATACGTTCCAAGTGACTAACCAAATGGTTATACCGATTCCCCTTCTTTAAGAAATGAAAGAAATCAATACTAGAAGTTGAAGCAACAGGTACAGTCAAATGTATGTGGCTCAAAGTTTTATACAATGCTAACTAAATATTAATATTTAATTTTTTCTAGGAAAGTCTGGTTCAAGAAGTTTTGGCCCGGCAACTGAATGTCTCTCAATCCCTCCCTAACACCATCTTCCCCATGCATATGCCAATCTATGCTGCTCCAGTCTCATCACTTCCCACACTCGCTCAAATGTCCGGCGTCAAGGAGTCCATGTCCCCTGAAGACAGTCAGAATAGCTACGTACAACACCTTCAGAGTAAGTCTAATGATAAATCAAACTAGCTTCTCGATCTAAGATTTGTGTGTTATTCTAAGAGGAGCTCTTTATTGATAACAAATGATTTGTACATCATAATCATAATTTTTCATTCTTCAATTAGAGTTGAGAAAGAGAACATTTCCGTGGACCCTTGTTTCTGTGTTTATAGTTTTGTTTTGTCTATTTTTAAGGTAAAATGTTTGGAGCAAAGATCATTCGTTCTCATAAAGAGAAACAGGAAGCTGGCAGACCTCACATCAAACGACCAATGAATGCCTTCATGGTGTGGGCCAGAGAAGAAAGAAGAAAAATCCTAAAAGCATGCCCTGATATGCATAACTCTAACATCAGCAAAATACTAGGTAAGCTAGAGTTATCTCCCTTGGTTTTTAGTTACCTCCCTTACAGGGTTTCTTTATTCATTGGTAATTGTTTTTCTTCCATTTACAATGAAATTTAATGAATAGGGATAAATACAATAACGATATGGCAATAAAACTTAATTTAAGAAAAAAACTTGAATGTAAATGAAATTATCTTTATGAAAATGTTAATTGGAAACTTTTGCAGGTGCCAAATGGAAAGCCATGTCCAACGCTGAGAAACAGCCCTACTATGAGGAACAGTCACGTTTAAGTAAACTCCACATGCAGAAACATCCAGACTACCGTTATAGGTATTTATTATCTTCTCTTCATTAGATATTGATTGGTGTGTTGTTTTTTGCCACTGTAAAAAAAAAACACAGGCATTTTCTGAACTGGTATCTGTTTTATGGTAGTATTTTCCGGACAGCAAAAAAAGAAAAAGTTTAGTGATAATGTTCCTTTATGTGGTCTTAAGTTACATCAATTGTGAATATTTCTGTTAATATTTGACTTTTTGGGCATATTTTATATTCCGATTCTATTGAATTCAGCACTTTGGAAGTAGAGCCTTATTTCTTCACGAGGATTGTCATGTATATGATAAAAATAATAATAAGTATTACCCTCCTTTCTGGAGATATAGGCTGACTCTTTCACTAAAACTTGTCATGGAAATAAATAAAACAACCAAGAAAACGCATTGAGCAAAGACAAAACAAACAAATTTAATTCTGTTATGTGTGATAGATATAACTTCTTTGATAAACAATAAGTATACACATTTGAACAAAGAAATTGTCCCCTTTAAATCTGTGCATGATCAACGTAACTAACAGAGGTATATATTCCTTTCTGTGTTTGCTTTATGCTGGCCCAGACCTAGGCCCAAGAGGACATGTATTGTGGATGGAAAGAAGTTGAGAATCTCGGAGTACAAACAGCTGATGAGGAACAGAAGACAAGATGTCCGCAGGGTTTGGTACGGGGAGTCTGGTACCACGTACGTCGAGGGGCTTATGGGTCAGTATCTCTTTCAATGTTTGTATTCTATTCATTATTTTGTCAAAAAATTGAATTAAGCACAGGGTTATGCTACTTAACATTTGAAATTATATTCAAGGCATTTGTTGAATTTCAAATTCCTTGGACTTTCATGAAGTTAAAAAATTCTCTGTATAGACAGTGGTTTGCCATTCGGTCATATGAGTGAAATGACAATAAGTATGGCGCCAAAACCTAATCAAACATACAAAAATAAAGAGCTTTGTGAATGTGTGTCAACTGATCAGGGTACCTGTGGGGACTTTGAAGGTAATCAAATGTAAGCCCCCCCCTTTTTTTTTTTTTTTTGTCCCCCACAGCTGCATGTAGATCCCAAATGCAATGTTAATAATAACGGTGAAGTTATGTTTTGAATTTTAATGAAATTGCTAACTTTCTTTTGTATAATTTCAGGTGAATCCCAAAGCTCTTTCGACCCGTCTCAACTCCTTCACCCAGGCAGTGCCTCCAGTGGGCGCACCCCATCCCCGTCAAGTGTAGAACAGAACGAAATCTCCCCTTTTAATGGTGACAAAAGTATGGATGTGGACGATCACAACGATTTGAATGACGCCAGGTCATCAGATGGCAGTTTAGACGGTTCCTATGTACACAGTTCCGAAATAACTAACGGAAATGATGTATCGGTAAAAGAAGAAGTGGCTTCGTAGTTACTGTGACTGTTATTTATCCAGGAAAGATAACATGGAGGTTATTTCGGAGACCTGATGCACCCAGGGCTTTGTCCCAAAAAACTAAGGTCACAAGAAAGAGGCCACCACAAGTTTTTTTCGAAAAGACACAAAATGTAGTTTTCCAGAGAAGAAAAACAGAAATTGAATGTAACATTTTGTGCCTGCCATATTGACTTGAAACCCCACCATTTTACACACTGCATTGGTGCTAGATACAGCTGAAACAAGAGTGGAGGCAGCAGCCGTGAAATCACTAGTTATTTACAGGAGCGCTGATTTAGAGCAAAATGTTGACTTTTTGTCAGTCCACAATTTAGCAATAATAATAATAATAGTATGCGAAGATAGATTTCTTCAGAGTTTTTGTCCCCATTTTTTATTATCCCTTTTTATAGAAGATATATTGGTATATATTTCGTACATTTTACAAATTTTTCATTTTTTGACATTCGTTGACTTTGTCGATGAGCAGGCAACTTGTAGATATTTTATCATATACAGAACTATATCCCATATTTAGCCGTTAATGTAGCTTTCAGTGTGTACTCTAGCTTGTAGACAAGATTTTCACACCTTTGTGATTATTATTTGCTTTTGTAATATAGCTTACTGCTGCTTTTATATCTGCATAACTCAGTGACTGGCACTCTCTGCTTAGAGATGCCATAAATGACACATATAGAACACAACCCAACCTTTTCTTTAATGTGGGTGGAGCTAATATGTAAATTAGATAACCAATAATATGATAGACTTAGCCATTTGGTTGATCCACCAATAAGAACCAGGCTTTCAGCAATAATGACAACTGATTGGTCATAATATACTCGTTCATAATGATATGGGAATGGTGATTGGTGGAAAAATCTGATGTATTTATGAATGAAACTTTTGATTTAGCAATCAAACAGCTTTGTATGTATGTATCAATGACCTGTAGGTTACCATACTTAATATTGTATGCTGTTAACAGTGCTGACTTTATTTTTATTCTTTTTAGCTTTTTGACACTCACTGCCTAGTCAGTGATAACCTAATTTTATTTGCCATGTGCAGCATTTTTGTGACTGAAAGCAAACTAAATGCTGTCAAATCACATTTGCAAAGTTTTATAACATTCTGGACGTTGCATGAGTACAGAAATAATACTTAACTTAAGTTAAACCTGGCAAAAGTTGTGCCATTTATAGTAATAATAATGTTTGTTATATCTTCTGTACCCCTAAATGTAGCTAATGGTAGCTTCTGTGTATAGAAATGGTCCGTGCCATATTGTGTTGAGAGGGGTGTGTGAGTACAATAGAGTTCTATTATTTGTTAATGTTTTTACATGTATATTTGCCTGAACTAGGCCAATGCAACTTATTTTGTTTCTGTTTTATATCCTTGTCTTTGTAATTATAATTAAGGGTTCGAGGTACTAAGAATTACATTTTCTTGTTATACAACATTGTAAAGAAGAAAATTATTTTACGGGAGAGGGTAGAATTTTGCAGATTTGTTCAACTTTTGGAAAGCTCAATTTCTAAGATTTAAATATTCTTTGTCTTCATGTCCTTCACAACTGTTTAAAATTCTGTTGACAATATTTTTTTTATTAAATGAAATTCTTTGAAATAATATAACTGTATAATAAGATTAGATGTCACAATTGGCTTAGTTTGCTCCAATAGATTTTCAGGTGGTTAATATTTATCTGATTTGTGTTTCGTTTTATTTGTTTTAATTTATTAATATGCATATATTAATTAAATCAACTGTGGGTGCTGGCAAACACAAATGAATTGGCATCTGCCCTAAAAAAAAGTGAGAATTAGTTAAAAATTGAAATCATGCGAAAGTATCCATGACAACATGTGTTCAAAAGCCATTGTATGTTTGGCTTCGCTGCATTCTTTTAAACATTTATTGCTCAATTTTCACGGTCTCCTATTTATGTTGTATATTTTCATGTAATGTTATTTTAACGTCTTTAATCATGTTCATCATTAAGTGTCGGCAAGTAACATTGTCTTTCTCTTTATTTTATGTTCTATGTGTCATGATAATTAATATTCAGATGACTCTAATAGAGTGCTTTGAGGCATTTTTGATTAATCTTTTTTTGTTTGTCTTCAGAGTATTTGCTTTTCAAAGCAAACGTCATAGACTTTCGTCCCAAGCTCAGTTTGTTTTGTTTTGTTGCCTTGAGTAATTTGTACCCAGTTGTGTTATGAGAGAGTTATGTCCCTTGTTTTTCAGTATGAACAATTTATACTGCTGTATAGAAAAAAATTATTGTATTTTATTTTAAATTTTATCATTATTTTAAGTTGACCATCAGAAATGTTGCACAATTTGTGTACATTTTTGTGAAAATGTTTTTTTTTTTTTTACTCCCCCATCTGCAAACCTGTAGTTTATTTTTACACCGACAAGACAAAATAACGACTTGTGTTTTTAATTATTTTAAGTTGACGTGGCCTTTCTGGCTGATATTCATTGTTACCCTTCATCCAGTAGTAATGGCATAATCGAAACTCTGCTGCGATGCTCTGCTTATTAGTAGAATTTTAAAACTTATATTTTATATGGTTTTATTTTTTATCAGCGTTATATTGCTCTTTTTAAGGTAGACAATAGGATTGAAACTCTGGTTATCCTAGCCACCTT